>JAAROE010000333.1:0-51608 GCA_036365135.1 Miichthys miiuy | reverse complement strand
CTCTCTTCTCTGCCTCCTGTCTCCTCTTCGCTGTCTCCTGTCTCCTCTCCTCTGCCTCCTGTCTCCTCTTGCTGTCTCCCTTCTCCTCTGTCTCCTGTCTCCTCTCTCTCCTCTCTCCTCTGTCTCCTCCTCTGCCTCCTGTCTCCTCTTCTCTGTCTCCTTCTCTGTCTCCTCTGTCCTCAGACCAGTCTTCCCTGTGGACAGTGTGGTGTTGGGCGTTGGCGTCTGGGCGTCAATCAGGCATCCGGCAGCCAGAGGCGACACTGGGCAGCAACCAGCCGTCCATCAGCCTGGAGCCACTTAGCCCCCTCTGAGGCCACGCCCAGAACACCTGCTGACATCACCATCGCCGTGACCAGTAAGAACACAGCACCACACGATGCGGTGCCATGACACGGCGCCCCGAGATCATCACGAGATCAACACGGGGCAACTTTATATTCTTAGAGCAACTTTACACAGTTTTAAAGCAACTTTACACTGTCACAGAGCAAGTTTACACTTTCTTTCTTTTGTTTTTGTGGGATTGCTTCAGTTTCTCAAATTGTCCACTTGATGGTGACAAAGACAGCTAACAGAGCACACGCGGCTGGTTTAATTATATTTTTAATAATATTTCATGTGTTTTGTGTGTTTTCGTGTCTCTCAGGCGGCGGCGGACATTTCTTCAACAGGAACTCGATGTCTCCTCGCAGTGTTGTCTGTGAGATGGAGCTGCCGGACATCCAGGCCTCGCTCGACCTGTATGATGAAAACAAGTCCTGAGGCCCGTCGCCATGGTTACAACCCCCACCCCCCCACCCTCCACCTGCTGATGGACAGATGACCTTTTATGGATGCAGGATGTGTTCACATTGTTTCTTGTCTGGAAGGGGTCTGATTCAAAACTTTTAAACATCATTTATTCCATTGGACTTTGAACATAGACGGTCTGGATCCTGGATCCAGATCCTGGTCGACCGTTAACTCAACATGTTTTTATTTTGCCCAGAAGAGAAAGAAGAAGAAACTTCAGAGGACTCAGAGCAAACACTTTTAAAACCAATGATCCAGAGAACTGAACTCCAGATCAAGCTCGGCCCAGGAACCTGAAGCCAAACCAGGTTCCTCTGGTAAACTGATGTTGTTGAGTACCTGAAAAAGTCCCTTAGCGTGTTCCTGGAAAAGGTTTCCTGGGATAGTTCCTTGAGTTCTTGAATTTCTTAAACTGTTCTTGGAAAGGTCCTGAGTTCTCACAAAGGTTCCTGAGTTTCCTGAAAGTTCCAGTGCTCTTTAAAGGGATCCTGGAACAAGTTTTTTAAATGTTCCTCTAAAACGTTTCTGGGCTCTTAAAGAGGTGTGTTGGTACCTAAAAGGGTCGCTTATAAAGTTCCCAGGCTCCTGAAAAACTTCAGAGACCTTAAAGAGTTTCTTGGGTTTCCTGAACATCTTCCCAGGCTCCATTAAAAAGGTTCCCTGAAACATTTATTGGATTTTAAAATTACTCTAGGAAGTTCTAGAGATCCTAAAAAGGTTCCTGGGTTCTGAAAAAAGTTTCAAAAATACTTCTTAGCCTCTTCAAGGGTCCTTGGCTTCCTGGAACAGGTTTCTGGTTTTCTAAAAAGGGTCCTGGGTATCCTGAGATCCTAAAAATGTTCTGGAAACATGTCTGAGGTATTAAAAGGTTCTTGGGTTCTCATGATCCTTCCTCGTCCTAAAGGTGGTTCTGGGGAAAGTTCCTGAGTGTTCAAAGATTCTTAAAAGGATGCCCATCTTCCTGGAAATGTTCCTCAAAGGTTCCACACTTTCCTGGAAGTGACCTTTAAAAGCTTTGGAAAACGTTTCTTCCTACAAAGGTTCCTGAAATGGTTCTGGAGGCTTGAAAAGGGTTCAGGTCTGAACCTGAATGGACCTCTAGCTTCAGGACTAAAACCAGAACCAACCCAGAGAACCTGAACCCGGAAAAAGTTCCTTTCAGTGTTTCCTGATGTTCAGTCAGTCGTAACTCTGGACAGCTTTAACCTGAACCTCTGATTGGCTGACTGAAGATGACATCATTAACATATTCTTCTGGACTGTCTGTAGACCTGGACCAGAACACCTGACTGAGCAGGTTTTTCCTGTCCTGACCAGAACCAGGACCAGGACCAGGACCAGAGGTAGACCTGGCCCTGGATCCTCTGGTGAACTTTAAAGTGTTAAGTCCCCTGTAGCAGAAAAACTGTTTCTCTGTAGAACAAAGAGACATTTAGATTTAAAGGAACAGTCCAACACTTCAGGAAACCTCCACAGGGTGGTGCCCTCTGGTGTGTTTGTGTGTATCTCTCTCTCTCTCTCTCTCTCTCTCTCCCTATCTCTCTCTCTCTCTCTCTCTCTATATCTCTATATATATATATATATATATATATATATATATATAGACATACATATATACTAGTTTAGCAGCTAGTCAGCAGTCCCTCCTGTAATCAGCTGTTAGTCAGTCCAAACTGGGTCTCCAGGTCTGTGAGCCATTCAGACTCACTGTCTGTACTGCCACATGTGTACTGTGTCTTTAATCAGACATTAAGTTTCCAAATGGAGCTCAAATTTTACCCGAAAACCATCAAATTAAAACATGACTGAGCCTTTATTTGTTGTCCTGGTAACATGAACCATCCACCAACCTGTTGTCTCCATGATAACCTGAAAACATGACTGAACGTTTCTTCAGTTTCTTACTCTTTGTTGACGTTGTGAAGATGATGAACAGTCACTGGGTGTCGACATCAGCACTCAGCTGTCACCTGACTTCCCCTTCTCTCTTCCTATTGGCTCACAGAGGTGTGTCCTCAGGTCTTTATTGCGTTCATGGTTGTGTGTTCCTGAAGTGATGGACTGCTCCTTTAACGTGTATTAAACAGCTTCTGAAGTACTCAGCGTGTAATAATCAGCCTCAGTGACGAGGCTCAATATTTAAACAGCATTATACAATCTATAACCTGACTGATCGATCAATATCTATCTCTGAAGTGACCTGATGGAGACCCGTCTGTCTGTCTGTCTGTCTGTCTGTCTGTCTGTCTGTCTGTGTCACATGGTACTGATGATGATGGTGATGAAGGAGGATGTGTGTGATGCTTTCAGTTCACTGTGTCTCTTACTGCCTCAGCATTAAAGTGTCATTATTGCCTTTAAGATGCAGATTGTTTCTTTATTCAACTTTACTCATCGAGCAATTTAATGTCACAGAGCAACTTTATAATGTCACAGAGCAACTTTACAATGTCACAGAGCAACTTTACAATGTCACAGAGCAACTTTATGAAGTAATAGAGCAACATAACATCAGAGCAACTTTATGATGTCAGAGCAATTTTACACTGTCACAGAGCTAATTAACAATGTCACAGAGCTAATTAACAATGTCACAGAGCAACTTTGCATTGTCACAGAGCAACCTTGTACTGTCACAGAACAACTTTATGATTTCATAGAGTAACTTCACAATCATCGGGCAAATTTCCAGCTCTGAAGCAACTTTACACCAATACAGCAACTTTTCAGTTCTGTTATTGATAAACTAAAGATAAAATGAAATAAACATGAAATCAGAGACAGGAAAGGTTGAACCAGGCTCCGTAAGATACGTACTCATGATAAACTACAATCCTCTATTCCCAGCATGCAACACTTCACTGAACACACCTGTCAGCATGCAGCACAGGTGTTGGGGGGTGCAGACCAGACTTAAATAGTGATGCTGTTTTGGATCAGAGGTGGGTCCAGGTACAGGTACGGGACCTCCAGCTGTGAGTTTCTGGTTGTAATTTGTTCACTGAGGACGGACAGCTCTTCCTTAAACTGTTCAATCATCTGTTTGGGGGCCAGCTCATCGAAGCGCTCTTCAGGGTACGAACCCAACGGAACCTGACAGAACCAAACAGGAAGTCAGACCAGGATGTAATCAGATTACTTTATGTGTTGGTCATCACCAGACTTACCATGTCAGGGTCCTTCTCTGAAAGCACCCAACCTGTCACTGCGAACATGGCCGCCTCTCCCACATTTGGGAGGGTCTCCAGAACGGTCGTCATGCTGGACCGGCCTTTGGTGTTTGGAGGACGTCCGTGCAGCAGCAGTGAGCCATTGAGGACCCAGTAGTAGTAATCGAACTAAACAAAGAGAGGAGCTTCAATGTGACGGTTCTCAGTCATTCAGGTAAGCTTCAAGAAGGGTTCAATCTGGGACTGGACTGGACTGTTGTAGGTCCATGAAGACGGTTCTTCACAGAGCTGTCTTTAGGTTTGACTGACTGTTGGGGAGATTAAGGTCTTCAGCCTTGGTGGAACTGTAAACACCTCGATCTCCTCAGCAGTCAGTCAGGCCTGAAGAAGGCTGTGTGGTGAATTGTCTTCATGGATCTACAACCAAGTCCAGTCATCCAGATTGAACTCTTCTTAAACTCTTCTTTATGTTTGATTTTATTTCATATTTTGGGTCCAAACATGTAAAGATAAAGAAAAACAAACTGAATATTTGATCAAACATCAGGATGAACTTTTTATTATTGCCTTATCTGTTCTTGACAGACTGCAGGAACAAGATTTGAAGCAGTAACCTGACGACCAACACAAACCCATTCTGGTCTGCTGGGTCCAGTCATAATTACTAAAGCCACCAGAGGTCGCTGCCTAACAATGTAAGTGAGTCGCTTCCGTTATTTTTAAATGACCCAACCATGTCCACCGTGAGCAAGCATTGACGCGAGCAGAAACCTCGAGCAGCAGAACCCGGTGACAGCTGATCACAGAATGGGCTGGTGCTGGTTCTGACAGGCCGCTTGCTCCCTGTTTGATCAACTCTCCAGTTTGTTTAAAGGTCAACAAGTTTCTGTTGGCTCACTTGTCCATTGTTGACAGCAGCGTGTTGAGCGGTCGCTGTGAAGATCACCATGGTGATAAACTTGATCAATTCCTCCACAGTGTTAAAACCTGCTGGAAGCCCTGAACACACCACCACCACCACCACACCGACTCTGGATCAGGACCTCATAGAACCACACGAAGAGAACATGATGTAAATGTAAATGTGAGTTCAATCCGACAAGAACGTACCGGAGTCTTTGTTTCCTAAGAAGCCGTGTGTGAAGATCTCACTGATCCAGTCCTGCAGCTCGCTGTCTTTAGGACGCCGCAGTCTGACCTGCATAATACTCCACGACCGTCTTCACAAAGCTGCAGAACAGTTTGTTACACCCCCACCGCTATGTATTGCAGCTAACACCATGAGCTAACATCAGTGTCTACCTTCCAGTGACCGAACAGAACCTCTGAACCCAGTGGTGTCTAGTCTAACAGGGAATACAGCAGCCTACCGAGGTGGTTTTAAATCACCATGGTACTTTAACATTATTCCCTATCTTTTCAGAGGAAATCCAGCAAATATATTGTGTATAAAATCTGATCCAGTTTTAATAAAGTTCTAAAGTTGTGCTTTTGTACAGTAATCAGTGAGGCCCAGACATAGATGACTGTAGCAGCGCTCAATCGCTCATAGACTGGATCAAACAGGAAGCACTGGGCTCTGGCGGTGTCAGAAGAGAAAGCGTTTGATTGGATGCCACATTACCTGTTGATGATGGTCCACAGCTTCAGACCATCGTCCCTGTAGTAGAAGTTGGGGATAGACTGCAGTCCCGTGCAGTGATGTTCTCTGGCAGACAGAGGGCGCTGTAGGTCAGTTCAGACAGAGACCTTCTCATGAGCTCTGTCAGCCCGTCATATCCGAGTGAACTCTGCTCATCAATAACAAACATTCACCATCAGTCACGTCTCTTGAACTTTTGTTGCAGAATGTCTGAACATGTTGAAGGACTCACAATGCTTAGAGGTCCATCAGGTCCTAAAACAGTCTGACGGCCGACGATGTTTGTGTGCAGAGTGTCCCTGAAGTGTGGAAACAGCAGCTGCACACACAGAAGTTCAACATGTTGTAACAGTTTGTGCAGAAACGTTCAAACGTTCAGAGTCTGCAGGAAATTCAATTTTTTTAAACGTATTGATCTTTACAAGGTTATTAACGGTTTACAATGACGTCACATGACATTTCTGAAGGTCTGAAGGTCTGTCACCACCTCACCTCTGATCAATAAACTGATTCTGGTCTTTGGTTGTATTTTCACTTAATGTTCTCTAAACACTCAACCAACATGTGCATGAATCCATCAGCAATCTGTGCAGATGCTCTCTGACCTGCAGACAGCAGGTCAATAACGGACAAGAAGAACAGGAAATACACTATATTTAGATTTAACCACTAGGGGGAGTTTTGTTATTTGTGTTACTAATTACAGATGGACACCAAATGTTTAATTAGATCATGCTGGGTTAGTTCTTACCACACAACCAGGCAAGACAAGAAATGCAATGAGGGTCAGGTCATGTGATCTCTGATACCTTGTAGATGGGATGGATCTCAGGGAAGCAGCGCAGAGCAGCAACACAGAAGACTTCTATCAGGAAGTGAGTGTTCATGAAGTGATGGACTGCTCCATGATCAATGGCGTCTGCATTTTTTATGAACATCTTGGCAAGCAGCCAGTCCGTCTCCGGGTCACTGGGCAGAAAGATGGGGTTCTCCTCTGATGGTTGTTGATGAAGCTGTAAAGTGACAGACATTCGTTATCGATGTTAATTAACGATGGCGTGACGACAGCCGTGACTTCACATTACCTGAACTGCGATCGGCATCAGTTTGTTTTCTGAATTCAGGTAGAACAAACAGAGTCCAGCCGCCACGTGAAGACGTTCACTGTCATAGATGCGAGCTGCTATTCCATCCATCTTCTTCTGGTCGTAGAGGAAAACGTTACCTTTCTGTTTGGAACCGACATCAAGACATGTCACACACCCAAATCAAAACTTTAACTAAACTCTAAACTGAACTCCTCCATACCTCCATTTCCTGCTGCAGAGAACTTCCTTTTCCAGGAATGGCTTCACCATCTCATCTGTGACAGGAAAGTTTGGGGGAAGCTCTGAGCAGCGAGTGATCACGTTGGGGTTTCTCCGTTCAGAAACTGGAATCCATAAAAGTCGTCGTCCTTCCAGTGTTCTTTAACGATTCTGCAAGAACAGCAACTGATGAACATCAACCGTCTTAACCATCTTTGACCGTCTGTAATCACCTTTAACCGTCTTTAAATATCTTTGACCGTCTTTAATCGTCTTTAACCGTCTTTAATCACCTTTAACTGTCTTTAACCATCTTAACAGTCTTTAACTGTCTTTGACCATCTTTAATCGTCTTTAACCGTCTTTAATCACCTTTAACCGTCTTTAACCATCTTTAACAGTCTTTAATCGTCTTTAACAGTCTTTAACTGTCTTTGACCGTCTTTAACCGTCTTTAGCAGTCTTTAACCATCTTTAACCGTCTTTAACCATCTTTAACAGTCTTTAACAGTCTTTAACCATCTTTAACCATCTTAACCATCTTAACCGTCTTTAACAGTCTTTAACCGTCTTTAACCGTCTTCAACAGTCTTTAATCATCTTTAACAGTCTTTAGCCATCTTTAACCGTCTTTAACTGTCTTTAACAGTCTTTAACCATTTTTAACAGTCTTTAACCGTCTTAACCGTCTTTAACAGTCTTTAACCATCTTTAACAGTCTTAAACCATCTTAACCATCTTAACCATCTTTAACAGTCTTTAACCATCTTTAACAGTCTTTAACAGTCTTTAACCATCTTTAACAGTCTTTGATCGTCTTTAACAGTCTTTAACCATCTTTAACAGTCTTTAATCGTCTTCAACAGTCTTTAACAGTCTTAACTGTCATTGACCGCTTTAATCGTCTTTAATCACCTTTAACCATCTTTAACCATCTTAACCATCTTAACCGTCTTTAACAGTCTTTAACCGTCTTTAACCGTCTTCAACAGTCTTTAATCATCTTTAACAGTCTTTAGCCATCTTTAACCGTCTTTAACTGTCTTTAACAGTCTTTAACCATTTTTAACAGTCTTTAACCGTCTTAACCGTCTTTAACAGTCTTTAACCATCTTTAACCATCTTTAACAGTCTTAAACCATCTTAACCATCTTAACCATCTTTAACAGTCTTTAACCATCTTTAACAGTCTTTAACCATCTTTAACAGTCTTTAACAGTCTTTAACCATCTTTAACAGTCTTTGATCGTCTTTAACAGTCTTTAACCATCTTTAACAGTCTTTAATCGTCTTCAACAGTCTTTAACAGTCTTAACTGTCATTGACCGTCTTTAATCATCTTTAATCACCTTTAACCATCTTTAACCATCTTAACTGTCATTGACCGTCTTTAACAGTCTTTAACCATCTTTAACAGTCTTTAACCATCTTTAACCATCTTAACTGTCTTTAACAGTCTTTAACCGTCTTTAACCGTCTTCAACAGTCTTTAATCGTCTTTAACAGTCTTTAGCCATCCTTAACCGTCTTTAACTGTCTTTAACAGTCTTTAACCATTTTTAACAGTCTTTAACCGTCTTAACCGTCTTTAACCGTCTTTAGCCATCTTTAACCTACTTTAACCATCTTTAACAGTCTTTAACCGTCTTTAACCATCTTTAACAGTCTTAAACCGTCTTAACCGTCTTAACCATCTTTAACAGTCTTTAACCGTCTTTAACAGTCTTTAACCATCTTTAACAGTCTTTAACCGTCTTAACTGTCTTAACCGTCTTTAACAGTCTTTAACCATCTTTAACCATCTTAACCATCTTAACCGTCTTTAACAGTCTTTAACCGCTTAACCGTCTTTAACAGTCTTTAACCGTCTTAACCGTCTTTAACAGTCTTTAACCATCTTAACAGTCTTTAACCGTCTTAACCGTCTTTAACAGTCTTTAACCGTCTTAACCATCTTTAACAGTCTTTAATCGTCTTTAACAGTCTTTAACCATCTTTAACAGTCTTTAATCGTCTTCAACAGTCTTTAACTGTCTTAACTGTCTTTAACTGTCTTTAATCGTCTTTAACCGTCTTTAATCGTCTTTAACAATCTTAACTGTCATTGACCGTCTTTAACCGTCTTAACCGTCTTTAACAGTCTTTAACCATCATTAACCATCTTAACCATCTTAACCGTCTTTAACAGTCTTTAACCGTCTTTAACCGTCTTCAACAGTCTTTAATCGTCTTTAACAGTCTTAAGCCATCTTTAACCGTCTTTAACTGTCTTTAACAGTCTTTAACCGCCTTAACCGTCTTTAGCCATCTTTAACCTACTTTAACCATCTTTAATTGTCTTTAACCGTCTTTAACAGTCTTTAACCATCTTTAACAGTCTTTAACCGTCTTTAACAGTCTTTAACCATCTTTAACAGTCTTTAACCGTCTTTAACCATCTTTAACAGTCTTAAACCGTCTTAACCATCTTTAACAGTCTTTAACCGTCTTTATCCATCTTTAACCATCTTTAACAGTGTTTAACAGTCTTTAACCGTCTTAACTGTCTTAACCGTCTTTAACAGTCTTTAACCATCTTAACCGTCTTAACCGTCTTTAACCATCTTTAACAGTCTTTAACTGTTTTAACTGTCATTGACCGTCTTTAATCATCTTTAATCATCTTTAACCGTCTTTAACTGTCTTTAACAGTCTTTAACCATCTTAACAGTCTTAACCGTCTTTAACAGTCTTTAACCGTCTTAACAGTCTTTAACAGTCTTTAACCATCTTTAACAGTCTTTAATCGTCTTTAACAGTCTTTAACCGTCTTAACCGTCTTTAACCATCTTTAACAGTCTTTAACTGTCTTAACTGTCATTGACCGTCTTTAATCATCTTTAATCATCTTTAACCGTCTTTAACTGTCTTTAACAGTCTTTAACCATCCTAACAGTCTTAACCGTCTTTAACAGTCTTTAACCGTCTTAACAGTCTTTAACAGTCTTTAACCATCTTTAACAGTCTTTAATCGTCTTTAACAGTCTTTAACCGTCTTAACCGTCTTTAACTGTCTTAACTGTCATTGACCGTCTTTAATCATCTTTAATCACCTTTAACCATCTTTAACCATCTTAACTGTCATTGACCATCTTTAACCGTCTTTAACCATCTTAACAGTCTTTAACCGTCTTAACTGTCTTCAAAATGTTTCTTTTCAACACAGACAAGTTAGCACGTAGCATGTCCAAACATATTAATGTTCACATGCAGCCACCCGTTCTTATGAATCTATGACAGTGATGTTGTAGTGTTGAAATAATTCAAATCTACCTGATATTGTCGTTTTGTACCAGAATATTTTTCTTAGGTCTTCGATGTTTTCCCATTTTTTAGCAGATCCAAGCTGCTCGACAAGTTTCAGTTCAACAGCACTGAAGTGAAAACACACAATAAAAGATGGAACACATCCTGATGTTAAAGCTTCAAACACAAACTATAAATATATATAAATATATATACATGTATATAATTATATATCAATATATATAAATATAGACCCACGCGTTGCTTCTTGTCGTTGGTTTGGAAACACAGACTTCAGCTGGGAGATCAGACACGTCACTGAAGCTGCAGATGTGAGGAAGTCCTTCAGCCATGATCTTCCATCTAAAACACAAAGGAACCAGATCAAACCAGGACTGAGCTCTGGGTTTATGGGTTCTGTTGGTTCTGTTGGTTCTGTAGGTTCTGTAGGTTCTGTGTGTTCTGCACTGAACAGGAGAACTTACTGGTAAAGGTTCTTTCTAGCAGTCATCTCTTTGTTGCGGTGGTCGATCAGCAGATGTTGGTCCTCCTCAAAGACCTTTACGGCTGCAACGTGAAAAAGACTTCACAGCATTTAAATCATGAAATCAATGACTGATCGATAATCAATGATCGTCATGTTTGAAGCAGACCTTTCCTCCTCTCAGCGCCACCACATCTCCTCTGGAGATCCATCTGTAACAGGGGAAAAGAACAACTTCTCCTTCTGGACTCCACACTACTATTTTAGAGCAGTACCACTTATCATCTGTCAGAACCGAGTCCGGATCTTTCCCCAACTGGACCAGCAGGAGTTTCCCAGAGATGAACTGGTTTTCACCGTACGTCCCAGTCTGGAAAAAGTCTTTATTAAATATAAATAATTAACCTTGGTGCCCTCCTCAGATTCTCCCTCTGGACAACGTCATGGTAAAAATGTCTCATTGACTTCATTCAAACCACATTTATTAATCTCACTGTCATTACACTATCAAACCATTCTGTGATGTCAGCGTTTCATTTGAACTAAAGTCACATTTGACATTTTTACTGGATTCACACATGAAACATTCAAAGCCGGGATATTTCTTAAAACCTAAAAACTCAAAACTTAAAACCCTTTTTAGACCTTTAATGTGATTCATGTTGTATGTTTTATATTTGTGTCTTTGAAAACAAAATTATTTCTAGTATTATTAGTAGTAATAGTAGTATTAGTATTAGTAGTAATAGAAGTAGTAGTAGTAGTAGTAATAGAAGTATTAGTAGTAGTATTATTATTAGTAATATTAACTTACTGTTCCTTCATCGGTTCTGTTCAGCTCTGTTGGCTCGGTCTGTCCTGTAGATCCAAATAAAGTGACATAAACGTGGTCAGGTGTTCCTGACTCACCTGCTGTCACCTGGAGTTTGTACTCAGCCATGATCACTGTTTGTTTGGAGAAAGAGAAGAAGTCAGAGACTCTCCTCGTTTGTTTCCTCACTCTGGACCTAGAAACCTCCTCCTCCCTGATTTCAACCTTTGGACACTCCCTGTCCTCCTCCACCCTGTCCTCCCCGCCCTGTCCTCCTCCACCCTGTCCTCCCCGCCCTGTCCTCCCCGCCCTGTCCTCCTCCACCCTGTCCTCCCCGCCCTGTCCTCCTCCACCCTGTCCTCCCTGCATTGTCTCTCCTCCTGCTGACTGCACGGTGTTAACTCTTTCAGTTAAAACAGATCAGAGATCAGTTTTTAAGAGCTCCGTCAGCCAGTCAAACGTTAAATGCTGCAGTCAGCTGATCCAAAGTCTGTTTCAGAGCTTGTCTTCTTTTATGTCCATCAGGGTCCTCCAGGGTCCTCCAGAGTCCTACAGAGTTCTCCAGGGTCCTCCAGGGTTCTCCATGTTTGCTGGTGGGTTTGACACTCTGTAAGTGGTCCTGTTTGGGGTTGGGCATCAGAGCTCTGTTCACCTTTGAGGTACAAACTATGTTGATTTTGCTTGCAGCCAATCATCACGCGTTCTTCTATGTACTGTGGTGTGATTGGTCGAGCTTCAGCTGGAGTCGACAGTTCAGTGTGTCGAGATGCCAAAGTGTTCAGTGTCCTTCTGTCTGCTGTCAGTAAACACAACCATGGATCAGAACCTCATACAACCAGGGACACCAACCGTCCCTTTAAGGGTTCTGGTTCTGGTACCATATTCAGGCCTAGTCCTACTCTGTGTTATTATGTGCGCCGCCTCTTCTTCATTGGCCCTTTAGTCCGATGTAATGACACTTTGGGAGGTGTTGCTTCCCTTCAGAGCCTGAGTCCGGTCCAAATGAACCTGAACGTCTCTGTAACACTGGAGGAGGTTGTTGGAAACGTAGATCCATGATGGGTCGAGGTAGAACCTGCACCTGATTACCCCACTACAACACTGCTCTGTGCAGAGTTCCCTTTGGTTCTTTTGGTTCTTCGTGGTTCTTTGTGGGTCTTTGTGGGTCTTTGTGGTTCTTTG
This sequence comes from Miichthys miiuy, assembly GCA_036365135.1. Lineage (NCBI taxonomy): Eukaryota > Metazoa > Chordata > Actinopteri > Sciaenidae > Miichthys > Miichthys miiuy. Next base: position 38,932 of record JAAROE010000333.1, on the reverse strand, counting down.
TGGTTCCCTGTGGCTCCTCATGCACAGGTTCACATGTTCATGGCATGTTCAGTCTCAGGTGTAGCTGGAGGACGAGCACCATGTGGAGGCTCGTTGTGCTGCAGTCGAGTCCAGATGGCTCGGTGCCACTTTGTGTTCTGTCGTGTTCCGGCCAGAGCGACCTTTAATGTTTATTTTGTTGCTCGGCTGCTCTGGGAACAGCATCATGTGTCGGGGTGTGTGCGTTCATGTTCATGCGTGTCCCTGCTGTGTTCCTGAGAATGTTGGTTTGTTATTTGTTCCCATGAGGTGAGCTCGTGGTCTAACGTGTTCAGAACCTGACCTGAGATCACCTTTTCCTCCAGAACACAGACACATGAGTGAACTGAACTGACCTGAGATCAGTCCTCATTCTTTGGTCTGAAACTCAAAGTGGTCCAAACAAAGATTATTTCACTGATTTTGGTGAAATTGGATCATATTTTATGGAGAAAATGTTTTCTGGTCCAGGTTCAGGTCCTGGTCCTGGTCCAGATCAAATTACTTGATGTGTGTTGATCACTGTGTCACTGTGCTTCACTGCCCCCTGGTGGTTGGATCATGTCTGTGGTTCTGATCTGAGCTGCTGTTCATGTGATGAACTTCTTCTGTCTTCTTTCCTGGGGCATCCTCATGGGAGACACTTTGATCAGAGTGTTTGATGGTTTCTGGGACTCTTTAACGTCAGAAGAAGTTCATGTTTGTACTTGAGTACAGTGAAGTACTCGAGTAAACTGCTGCTGTTGTTTTTACTGCTCCTTGAAAGCATCACAGTGAGGCTCAGCTGATGTCAAACTTTCTGGAAGCTTCCAGGTGGAAACAAAAGCTGCTGATACCTGATCTGTTGACCATCACAGTGACTCCACCCACTGCTCCACCTGAACAACAGGTATCAGTTACTGGTGCTCAGGGGCCGCCTGAAATCCCAGAACAAACAGGTGTCTTTCACCAAAATCTTTGTCGACTTTGAGACATTTGAAAAACAAACATTAATCCAACATGTGGAGACGATTTCATGAAGACAGAAACAGTTTGATGTCTCAGGTGAGGACACACCTGCTGTGATGCTCATATATACAGGAACACTTGAAGGCAGCATTCCCTGTGAGCAGAGATGGTGTGGTGAGGAGAGGAGTCACTCTGTCGACGTTTACAGACAGGTAACACAGTGTTTAACAATGTCATCACACCTGCACTGACAGGTGACACACATGACGCAGGTGACAGTGACTCTCTGGCGGCCCTGTTGGATTTGATCGTCCATCTTTGTTCTGGTCTGTTTCTGACTCAGAGTGAGACCTCTTTGTTTTCTGACTCATCTCTGCGGTCATTAGAGACCTCCAGCTGTTGGACAGACCTGAGACCAGATCAGACTGAACCTGGAGCCGGCAGCACCTCACCTGAATGACTGACTCATTTATTGTTTGACTGACTGATTATTTACAGACGATCTCTGGATGTCACAGTGAGTCCAGCTCCTCTTTTTTCAGTCTCTTCTGGTCTCTGTTGAACCGTTAACGGGCAGAGATGCCGGTCCAGATCCCGGACGACACAGACTTCTGTTCATTTAAGGATCAGTGCCTGAGTCAGGAAGGATGGATCAGCCGCTACAACAAGGGCGGAGTGACGGTGTGGTGCCGCGAGGAGGAGAGCCGAGGGGTCCAGAAACTCAAGGTGAGCACCTGGGCCAGATGGACAGATCCAAGACCAGATTATCTCAGATCCAGGACCACCTGATCCCAGACAAGACACAGCAGCCAGCTAATATTACTGACTAGTCCAACAGCAGTCAGCCCAGCTCGGCGTCTGTCTTTCAGCCTTTTATTTCACCAAGTTCTCACCAACCACTAAAAGTCAGTCCCAGATTTACTCTTGTCCGGCGGCTTCTTGCTCGCTCACTCTCTCCTTTTCTCTTCTTAGCTTCCTCCGTCAGCGTCCTCTTCACTCTCTTCTCCTCTGCCATTATGTCCATAGAAGCTGCTGACTGCTGGGCCTGAAAACCTCCTTTTCTTCTTCTTCTTCTTCTTCTTCTTCCCGGTGGTCCAAAACGCCTGTGGTACAAACACTAACACTCAGCCTGGCTAACAAACTGAGATAACATTAGCTAACAGCAGCGCCGAGTGCTTTAACAGTGAGCAACACAAGCTAACATTAGCTTAGAAATGGAGTCCTTGTCGTCTTGTGGGTTTACCGGGCTAACATTAGCTTGCTAGCTAACGTATTAAAATCCTGTCTTGTGTGGATAACGTCAGCTTATTCATCTTCTGGGCTGATCGGTCTTCATCGCTTATGGTTACTTTGTTGACTGGTTAATGTTAGTTTGATGCTCACTAATGTAAACACTCAGATAGTGTTTATGTTATTTATATATTTAGATGGATTTATCAGCTAACATGATCAAGGATGCTAACTCATGTCTGTAACGTACAAAGCGGAGGCGGAGCTAACGCGCTAACTGTAACTGAAGCTAAGCTAAGGGTTAGCCGGCTGGCTGTGGCTCGGCTTTGTGGTGTGGTCTGTTGTTGGTTGCTGATGGTTTGTGATTTGTAAATGCCGAGCGGTTAGCATCATGGAGCTAATGGTCCAAATAATACACAGACAGAACAGATAGTACTGTTACGTTAACATTACTGTAACGTTATTCTAAATATGATTGTAGTTTATTTTCCACAGTTCAGCCTCATGTTGTTGCAGAGAAACATGAAGAATTTAATATTAATGATTAATGAATGAATCCACCTCAGACACACTGACAAGGTTCATAGAATAAATTCAGCAGTTTAATGATGATCATAAGTCAGAACAGCTGATCAGAAGTTGTAAACAAGTTGGACCTGTTGGACCCGGTGGACCCGGTGGACTCGTGTGGCCCAGCAGCCTCCCGCAGAGGAAAGACAAACCGGTGTTCAGCGTCAGCGTGCTGAAAAATTCAGAGCGGAAAGGAAAACGTAACGGCTGGAAACCCGAGGACGGAGGTGGAGAGGCGTTCAAGCGACATCAGAACTGGGCCATGCTCCAGCAGACATAAACCAGTTCAATTCAAGTTCACTTTACTGGTTCTGTTTCTTTACTGGACCGGTTCCAGCCTGGAGACGTTTGCTCCTCTTCAAACTTCAAACTCCGGACTAGCAGAGAGCAAGGCGGCCCAGCTGGGTGGTGTTACCTGAAGCGTTCACACCATCAGACTCCACTGAGGCGTTTAAACCGGCACACTTCGTCATTTAACCTCACAGAACACGGGTCTGTTTCCAAACCGCTGTCTGCTGTCAGTAACACACTGACTCTGGATCAGAACCTCACAGAACCACATGAAGAAAACACTAACTTTTATGTCCTGCTGCTGCTCACTTCCTGTCTGGTTCAGGGTCTGTTAGCAGCTAAAGAGACATTCAATCCAGTCCAGTACCTCCTGGTTCTGGTTCAGAGGATGCTGGAGTCCAAAGGTCAACAGTGACCACACATGTATGATCAGCTCAACACGCAGTACTTTAAATAAACACTGACTTTAAATAAACATGGACATGATGACATCATGACTGACCCCTGGTGACTGGCTACAGTATAGCTCATAAGCCCCGCCCCACGGCCCCCCTTTTAAGGAGTTATTGATGATATAAAGAGATGATTGACAGCTGAGCTCTTCTCATGATGATGTCACAGGTGTGGGCAGGGCCTAATTACTGCGGCTCCAACCACGATAGCTTCAGTGCTACATTCCAGCACACAGTGCATTTAACAGATGTTAGCATTGCTAAATGTGTCACTCTTTGATAAATTAGAGCATTTGTTAATCTGTCTGAACTTTGATATCACACTTCATATCATATTATATATCATAAATAAAACTTGACACTGTTGTGGATTATCAAGAGTCCTGTTGGATATAGAAAGCTGCTCTCTGTTTTGTGACAGTTGGTGGGTAGTTGAAGGATTAGTCTTTGTTTGGTGTGGAGGGTTTTTCATTGAATGACTTCCAGGGCGTGATACTAATGCAGGCGCAGTTTGAAGGGTCGTGACATTCATGTCGCTGCCGGACGACTCCTGTGTTCTGTTGATAATGGAGATACTTCCTGCAGTACCTGGACTTACCTTCTCAGGTATCCCAGTCATTCTGATGTCATGTCGTCTTGAACGGCCTCACAGGTCTTTACATTTCTGAGTTGAGATGAGTTACTTGACGTCTGTCAACACTGTCTGAGTGAACAGTGGCTGACTTTTCTTTGATGGTGTTGGTATGAGAGGTTCAGGTCTCGAGTTCTGAGATGTCTTTTCTGACCGTGGCTCTTTCTTATTCTCAGGAGCTTCCGGTGTGTTTCAAACATTGACTAGAACGTCAGCAGTGCATGCGGAACGCATCGCATCGTGCCGGGTGGACTTTTACTCCGTGTTGATGTTTTCTCTTCTAAGGCGTGACCTAAACTTGAGTTTGTGTCTTAGACTCAGTTTTAGCTGCAGGTCTAACTCTGCTCACGCAGAAAAGAGGCGGACTGACTGACTGCTGCTGAGTGACAGACAGACAAAGACATGAAGCTCACGACTTTATGAATCATTAACGGCGTGCTGATTGAGTTACGCGGAGCATTTTACGGCGTGGACCGTCACAATATCTGATGACTGCAGCTCGGCCGAGCTTGACGCTCCTGTAAGATTACAGCAGTGGAAAAAGTGACGTCCTACAGTAAGCAGCCGTCTCACATGTCTCACATCTCAGCAATACCTCCAGAAAAGAAGATCATCTGGTTCAAATCTGTAGAAGTCTCCTGAATGTGTGAGCAGCAAAATGATAAAAGATACATTTTAAGTTCTCTGGAAAAACTTTAAATCATTCTGTTTTAGAAAATACGTGAAACTGACAGTCCTACAGTCTTTGTTTTTTTTTTCTTAGTTGTTTGTTTTCTGCATCGTAATAAAATAAAATAAATTAAAATAAAATAAAACTACAGCTGAGAAAAGTTTAGATTCAGAAACTAAAAGATTAAAGTAGAAACATAACGTCCTGTTTGTTTGCTCCTCCATATGTGGGCTTCAAACTACGTCACATGACTTAGACGTGTCCAGACGTGAACCTACAGCGTCGTAGTTTGGACCAATCAGCAGCTGACTGTACAGGATGACGTACTTCCAACAGAAACAGATGTTGGTTCAGGTCAGACTGAACCAGACTGGGGCGGTACCGGAGATACTGACCCACATCCCAAGACTCATGGGATATGTGATCACAGTGTTCAGTGTGCAGGCTCTCTGCTGACCTGGAGGTTGAACGCTGAAATCCCAGACCATCTGATAAGATCTGAGCAGGGAAAGTGAAGCTTTGCTGTCCTGTTAGCTGACGATGGGCCTTTGAGCAAGGCATCAACAAGAAAGTCTAAAAGAACTGAACACTCAGATCAGTCCAGAAGAAACCAGCTGTAATCAGAGATACAAACATAACAGGTGAACAGGTGTGTGGGAGGAACAGGGTCAGGTGACCTCTGGTGGTTTAACCTGTGAGGCATGCAGGGTAATCATGGGATATCAGAACGTATGTATCATGTCAATCCATCATACTAGTGATGGGAAGTTCGGTTCTTTTTAGGGAGTCAGATCATTTGACTCAGCTCACCATGAAGAGCCAGCTCTTTCGGCTCCAAAACGTCTCTTCATTTTACTACTTATACCTTTCATAATTCAGCCAAATTTAGCACTGTTTTGACATTTGATTTATATGTGTACGCATATATCATTTACATTATTCAATACATCATTTTGTACGAATTCAAAACATCATTTTGTACGTATTCAAAAGTAAAAATTACTATTTTCTATTGCTGTAGCCAATTGTTTTCATTGCATTTACAGACTGTTGTAACTCTCTGAAACCACCCAGTGAATGCACTAACGTGCTTGTAAAACCACTATGCTACACAAAGCAGATAGAAACACCTGTAAAAACTATAAAAATCATAGAAATGCTGCTTCTTTTTCTACTATCACTCAACAGCTCACGCATCGAGCCGCTCCCATCGTTCACTTAAAAGAGCCGGCTCTTTGAACGGCTCGTTCACGACCGAGACCGTTCACTACATCATACATGCAGCTAAAAGGCCTGAACGTGTGTGTGTGTTTCAGATGAGGATTGTGTGTAAAGATGTGACAGCTGAGACGCTGTACGACGTCCTCCATGACACGAGCTACCGCAAGAAGTGGGATACCAACATGATCGACACGTATGACATCGGCAGACTGACTGCCAACGCAGACATCGGATATTACTCCTGTTAGTTCACCAAACTCACATGTTTTATTCCTGCAGCTCACATGTTTTAACATGAACTTTACATGTTTTAACATGAACTTTACACATTTTAACATGAACTTTATATTTTTAAGTTTTTTAATGTGAACTTTACGTTGCTTTTACACTTCTTAGCATGTTTTAATGTGAACTTCATGTTTTAACATGAGCTTTACATGTTGTTTGAAGGGAAATGTCCGACTCCTCTAAAGAACAGAGACTTTGTGACCATGAGATCTTGGCTTCCTCTCGGTAACGACTACCTGATCATCAACTACTCGGTCAAACATCCGGTGAGCTTAAACACCATAAACATCATAAACATCCTCACTTTGTAACATTCTGTCGGTCTGTCTGTCTCACAGCCTGTCTTCCTCTCCTCAGCAACACCCTCCTAAGAAGGACTATGTCCGAGCCGTGTCCCTGCTGACCGGATACCTGATCCAGTCCAACGGAGCCAACAGTTCAACCCTTTACTACCTGACCCAGGTGGACCCACGAGGCAAGCCAGAACATCACTTTATGAACATGTCGTCACTTTGTAAACGTGTTCGCGACATGTTTGTTTTGTAAACACGTCCTCACTTTAACACGCCCTGTCTTGTCCTGTCTGTCTGTAGGTTCGTTACCAAAGTGGGTGGTGAACCGAGCGTCTCAGTTTGTGGCTCCAAAGGTGAAATTTTTCTCCTGGACATGGTAGTCAAACATCTGTCTCACACTTGTCACATTTAATAAAGTCTCTCTGTGTCTTCCTCTCTCAGGCGATGAGGAAGATCTACAAGGCGTCCCAGAAGTATCCGGAGTGGAAGAGGAAGCACAACCCGAACCTGAAGCCGTGGATGTTTCCGGAGCAGAACTCTCTGCCGTGCATCAATGTGGCGGAGCTGACAGTGCAGCGCGCCGACTCTCTGGAGAACATCGATGAGAGTGGCCTGAGTGAGGAGAAGACGCACCACAGCGACGACGAAGAGACTTAATCGTCCACGCAGAGACGCACCGCTTCCTTCTGTTTCTGTTTGTTGGTTTGTTTGTTTGTCAGACTGAGCAGAGCTGCACCAAACTCCATTATGATTCTGACTGATCTTAATGAGATGATTCATATTCATTTCACTTCACAAAGTTCAGGTTCAGGTGTGTTCAGGTGTGTTCTGCTCAGGCTCAAGTCATCCACTAATATTTAATTATTATACTTTAGAACAAACAAACACTCTGAGGAACATCTGGTGTATTTTATAACTTTGTATTTCTGTAGACTGATTCTTGGTGTGTTCATGTGTGAACTGTAGTGTGTGATCAGGTAAACAACTGTGGGGCAGAGCTCAGGTGTGTTGTCAGGACTCATATTTAATGTAATATAACTCTGTAACCTGAGAATCTTCTTCTGTGATTCATCCATGACCCAAATGGACCATTTGTTCTAACACAGACTGAAACGTTCAAGTCCTCAGACTTGTTGTACTCGAGTAACTGAATACTCACAATGTAATCTGATACAAGAACATGAGAATATTAGAGTTGTACTTCCTGTCTGCAGGGATCCGCCCACATGAAGAAAAACAACAAACACAGAGCAAAAAAATAAAATCATGATGTCATAATTCAACGTTTTGTGTCATGTTGAAAAGTTCAACAATTTATTTATTTGAGTCAACGACAACACACAACACATTACCCACATGTTACTGACATGTGGGTAATGTGTTAATGTGTCAGTAACATGTTTTTAAACTTTAAACTGTTTAAACTTTTAAACTTTTAAAACTTTTTAACTTTTTAACTGTTTAAACTTTTTAAACTTTTGAACTGTTTAAACTTTTTAACTTTTAAAACTATTAAAACGTTTTAACTTTTTAACTGTTTAAACTTTTTAACTTTTAAAACTATTAAAACTTTTGAACTGTTTAAACTTTTTAAACTTTTGAACTGTTTAAACTTTTTAACTTTTAAAACTATTAAAACGTTTTAACTTTTAAAACTTTTTAACTGTTTAAATTTTTTAACTTTTAAAACTTTCAAAACTTTTTAACTTTTAAAACTTTTAAAACTTTTGAACTGTTTAAACTTTTTAACTTTTAAAACTATTAAAACTTTTTAACTTTTAAAACTTTTAAAACTTTTTAACTGTTTAAACTTTTTAACTTTTAAAACTATTAAAACTTTTAACTTTTTAACTGTTTAAACTTTTAACTTTTAAAACTATTAAAACTTTTAACTTTTTAACTGTTTAAACTTTTTAACTTTTAAAACTTTTAAAACTTTTTAACTTTTAAAACTTTTTAACTGTTTAAACCTTTTAACTTTTAAAACTATTAAAACTTTTTAACTTTTAAAACTTTTTAACTGTTTAAATTTTTTAACTTTTAAAACTTTCAAAACTTTTTAACTTTTAAAACTATTAAAACTTTTTAACTTTTAAAACTTTTTAACTGTTTAAACCTTTTAACTTTTAAAACTATTAAAACTTTTTAACTTTTAAAACTTTTTAACTGTTTAAACTTTTAAACTTTTTAAACTTTTACAACTTTTTAACTTTTAGAATTGTTTAACTTTTTAAACTTTAAACTGATTTGATCAATAACGTTTTCCATGTTGAGACTTTTAAGTTTTCTTGTGATGATTCAAGAAAAAGTTCAAAATAATCAATAAAGTGACAACATGGAAAGTAACTGAGTACATTTACTCAAGTACTTCTACTTGTACTGCACTATAAATTCTAGTAATTTTACTCCATTACATTTGACTGACAGCTTTGGTTACTTCCTGTCCAGTGAAATCCACGTATCTCCAGATGTGCTGATGCTGAATGTTTGTGATGACCTGAACTGTGGCGGACCCACCTCTCCTAAACAGGATAAGTGCTTCTAGAAAATGAATGAAGAAGATGTGAACTCTGTTGTGACCACATGAGGGCGCTCATGTTCATGAAATATGATGAGAAGGACAGGTGGAGAAACCTCTGAGACAACTGAACTAAACTATGGTGGACCCTGCCTCCCTGTCCATGGTGAATCCTGCCTCTCTGTCCATGGTGGACCCTGCCTCTCTGTCCATGGTGGACCCTGCCTCTCTGTCCATGGTGGATCCTGCCTCTTTGTCCATGGTGGATCCTGCCTCCTGTCCATGGTGGACCCTGCCTCTTTGTCCATGGTGGATCCTGCCTCTCTGTCCATGGTGGACCCTGCCTCTCTGTCCATGGTGGACCCTGCCTCTCTGTCCATGGTGGACCCTGCCTCTTTGTCCATGGTGGACCCTGCCTCCTGTCCATGGTGGACCCTGCCTCCCTGTCCATGGTGGATCCTGCCTCTCTGTCCATGGTGGACCCTGCCTCCTGTCCATGGTGGACCCTGCCTCTTTGTCCATGGTGGACCCTGACACTGATCACTGATGATTGATAACTGATGATTGATCAGTGTCTTTGTGGTCCATCTCGTGTCGAGGTCCTCGCCGCCTTGCCGCCTTCCTGCCTCTCTCTGGAGGAAGTCAGCTTCCTTGTTGTTCCCGGTCTGCAGACCCTCTCAGTGCTGTATTGTCTCAGGCACTTCCTGTTTCCTGTCTGCGCAGCTCTGATTGTTGTTTGAGGAGGAAACCACTTCCTGTCCACAGAGGACAGGACATGCTGTACGAGGAGGACTTCCTCAGGCCTGGACTTTGATGTCACTTCCTGTCAGTGAAGATGATCTCTGATTAACATTTCATCTCACAGGCTAACGAGGGTAACGAGCTGGTCAGTTTGTAGTTCATAAAAAACTACAACAGAGCGAGCTGATCACATGACCTGATGTTTTTATGAATGAAGCTTCTGAGCCACCGTACAGCTCACTGACAGCTGTCTGTTTTTAATATTTATAAAGTTATAAACATTCATTTTATTTTATTTAACTTTCTCAAAATAAACTAATTGATTTTATTTTGGAGGAAAACAGAAACAGGAGGCTCCCCTGGCCTTTATTTTGAAGGTGTAAACCGGAAGCTGCAGCACTGTGTGTGACTTCACTTGTTCAGAGTTTCTCCTCCCAGAGAGCCGCTCCGGACTTCACCGGGACCTGCAGAGACCACGACACACCAGAGACCACGAACCGGACCCGAGACGAGGACCAGGACCACAAACCGGACCAGAACCAGGAGCAGAGACCAGCTGGGATTGGATCAGAGGTGAGACTTTGATTCTGTCAGACTGTCGCTCAGTGAGTTCTGCTGTCTCTGCTCAGAGCCCGGCTCCGTCCGACAGAGCCCGGTCCGGGTCCTGGTTCTGGTTCTAAAGTTTCTGTTCTTAAGAAGTTTTTGGCGTAAACTGAGAAAAAATAATTCAGATTAATGACATTATTAATAATTAATGAGCCCGTGTGTGTGTGTGTGTGTGTGTGTGTGTGTGTGTGTGCGCGCGCGCATGTGTCCTGCATCAGATGTTAGAAATTTATGACGGTTACATCATGACGTCAACGTACATTATGATGTCATCATATATATGTTGACACTCTGTTTGACTTAAAGGTCCGCTGTGTAACTTTGTGTGTGTGTTCACTGATCGACCAGAGGTGTCGCTGTTCACACGATCTGTGTCCGTCTGTCAGCTGTACAACCAACACTGACAGGAAGTCATGTCTGACAGAACCGGGCTCAGCAGCCGGACCAACCGGGTAAATCACAGGCAGCTTCCTGACAAACACGACAACCGTTAGCTTCATGATGCTAACTAGCTCGCAGATCAGCCAACACCAGACCCTTAACGCAACAGCCACAGCCAGCTGACTAACCCTTAGCTTAGTCAGTTAGCTTAGCACAAATCAACATGTTTGTCTTCAGACGTGCGCTAGCATCAGCATCAGCTCTTCCTGGAGGCTTGTATCCACCCAGGACTATGATTAAGCTACGTTAGCTTTGTCTGCGTTAGCAAACAGCCGGTAGCTAGTCGATTCAGTTTTATTTCTACAGCTCCAGATCATAACTTCAGTTATTCAATTCAGTCTAGTCCTATGGCAGCATAACTAAGGGATGACCTGAGCCAGCACTAACTATAAGCTCTATCAAAAAGGAAAGTCTTAAGTCTACTCTTAAAGGTGTTGACCGTGTCTGCCTCCAGAACCCAGAATGGTAGTTTGTTCCACAGAAGAGGAGCCTGATAGCTGAAAGCTCTGGCTCCCAATCTACTTTTGGAAACTATAGGAACCACAAGGAACCCAGCATCCTGAGAGCACAGTGTTCTAGAGGGGTAGTAAGGTACTATGAGCTCTTTTAGATATGATGGTGCCTGACCATGAAGAGCTTTGTAAGTAAGGAGAAGAATTTTAAATTCTATTCTAGATTTAACAGGTAGCCAGTGCAAGGAAGCCAGAATGGGAGAGATGTGATCTCTGATCTTGGTTCCTGTCAGAACACGTGCAGCAGCATTCTGAATTAACTGCAAAGTCCGGTCGATTGGTCGATGTTAGCGGACTCCATTGTAAGCTAACGTGTTAGCTCTTAGCCCGTGTTGAGTAACGTTAGCTCATGTTACAGCAGGGATGTCCAAAGTACGGCTCGGGGGCCAATCACGGCCCGCAGTCAGATTTCATGCGGCCTGAAGCTTCATTTTTATAATATATTATTTATGGCCTGCTAGGATTGTCAGATACTGTATGACTGAAGATATAATGAATGATGAAGCATTTGAAGCTTTAAGGACATAACTGCTGCTGTTATATATCTGTAGATGTGACACTAAATATGATTGTTACAGAGAAGGGACAGTGAGAGTGAGTGAAATATGTTAAACTCAAATGTTATATAAGTAATAAGTCATGTTGTCATGTTGAACATGAGGTTCAGATTTGTAACTTTTATTGTTTTTCATTTTAAATGTTAGTTTGGCCCGGGCGTCTTCACATTGTCAGTTTGGACACCGCTGAGTTACATCGCATTCACGCGACTCAAAGAAACGATTCAAAAAGTTTAATGCTACAAATACATGAAGTAAAAGTACTACAGTCTGAATCAATGATGGTGATGATGATGGTGATGAAGGCTCTGCTTCCCTCTGAGGGCGTTCACACACAAACATCCTGTGAAGAGGAAACTCCACTTCCTGTTTCAGCTGAAGCTTCAAAATAAAACTGAACGTCACTCTCTTCTTCTTCTGTGGTCAGTTTACACAACGCTGACCACAGAAGAAGAAGACGAGCACATGAAGGCATCATTACTCATCATCCAATCAGAGTGCAGTCAGCTCAGCAGGTGTGTGAGCCTTTATAAACAAACATCATCCAATCAGATCGCTCAGATAACAGACAGACAGACAGATATCAATAATGTCCAGCATTCTCTGAGCATTCTCTGAGGGTTCTCTGAGCGTTCTCTGATGGTTCTCTGAGCAATCCCTGAACGTTCTCTGATGGTTCTCTGAACGATCTCTGAGTGTTCTCTGATGGTTTCAGTCACAGCATTCTAGTGTTCTCTGAGTGTTCTCTGATGGATTCAGTCACAGCAGTCTAACAGTGTTCTCTGAGCGTTCTCTGAGCGTTCTCTGATGGTTCCAGTCACAGCAGTCTAACAGTGTTCTCTGAGCGTTCTCTGATGGTTCCCTGAGCGTTCCCTGAGCATTCTCTGAGCGTTCTCTGATGGTTCTCTGAGCGTTCACTGAGTGTTCTTTGAGCGTTCTCTGAGCGTTCGCTGAGTGTTCTTTGAGCGTTCTCTGAGCGTTCTCTGATGGTTCCAGTAACAGCAGTCTAACAGTGTTCTCTGAGTGTTCCCTCAGTGTTCTTGAAGTGTTCTCTGAGCGTTCTCTGATGGTTCCAGTCACAGCAGTCTCACAGTGTTCTCTGAGCGTTCTCTGAGCGTTCTCTGATGGTTCCAGTCACAGCAGTCTAACAGTGTTCTTTGAGCGTTCTTTGAGCATTCTCTGAGTGTTCTCTGAGCGTTCTCTGAGGGTTCTCTGAGCGTTACCTGAGCATCTCTGAGCGTTCTCTGAGGGTTCCCTGAGTGTTCTTTGAGCGTTCTCTGATGGTTCCAGTCACAGCAGTCTAACAGTGTTCTCTGAGCGCTCCCTGAGCGTTCTCTGAGCATTCTCTGAGGGTTCTCTGAGCGTTCTCTGAGGGTTCCCTGAGTGTTCTTTGAGCGTTCTCTGATGGTTCCAGTCACAGCAGTCTAACAGTGTTCTCTGAGCGCTCCCTGAGCGTTCTTTGAGCGTTCTCTGATAGTTCCAGTCACAGCAGTCTAACAGTGTTCTCTTTGTTTGTTTCAAACAGACTTTTGTTGTACTGCTCACTCGCCCACCCTCTCTCTCTTTCATTTGTTCTTCCTCTCCTCTCCTCTCCTCTCCTCTCTCTCTCTCCTCTCCTCTCCTCTCTCCTCTCCTCTCCTCTCCTCTCCTCTCTCTCTTTGATTGACAGGTCTGTCATCCAATCACATTCAGACTGTCCTGCTTTGTTTAACTTCCTGTTTGTGCATCGACAGACTCAAACTTTAATTTAATATTCATTCGTATTCATTAATGTTGATTAATATTCATTAGTATTCATTAGTTAAATTAAGCTAAATGAAGCTAAGTGTGATTTTGCTCTTTAGCTTAGCCGTGTTAGCAGCATTAGCACTCAGATCTTTGACTCTGACTTCCAGTCTGTGTCTGCGTGTTATGCTAATGGAGGGGCTAACAGTGAAGCTAACATAAGCACTGAGTCCTAACTGCTATGTGTCACTTCAGCCTGGTGTGATGTCATTCTGCTGAGACGACGTTGTTCGTTGATGAAGTCTGATCATGTGACGAGGTTTGTTTGATGACAAAGTCCAGACCAGCGGACAGCTGATCGTCTCCAGGACCAATCAGAGATCTCCACCTGAAACTGACCAAGCAGCATACACATATGATACATGCCATCACTTCATGCCACATGACTTCATCAGTGCTAACTGAGACACAAACAGATGTACACGATGAGGTCACATACACGAACGTAACGGGCATGCAACGATCTCTCCGTGACCTCGTGGTGGATCCAGGGTTTGTTTCTTTGTCGTCTCTGATGGAAAACTTCACTGAAACATTCAAACATTCACAGATGTCACGTTGATGACACCACACTGGTGATGTCACGTTGATGACATCATGTTGATGACATCACGTTGATCTTCAGACAAGTCAGAATCAGATCAGAGCAATTGATCGATGTGTGAACGTCAGTCTGAAAACAGTTTGGACCAAAGAATCAGAGACAGAGAGAGGAGGAAGGAATGACATGATGATGATGATGATGTCACAGGAAGCACAGACCAAACATGGTCAGAAGAGGAAGTCCAGATGTGAAGACTGAGAGGTGAACACACTTTACACTGATACATATACTTTATGTATGTGTATGTACTTTATGTATACATGTTTATCTTATATTCTTGTTCAACATATCTGGATCCAGAGTTTAATTTGTCTGTCCTGGGCTCCTGTAGAATCATGGTAGATTTTTGTAGATTAAAAGTCAGCTGATCCTGGACCTTGTGTGTGTGTGTGTGTGTGTGTGTGTGTGTGTGTGTGTGTGTGTGTGTGTGTGTGTGTGTGTGTTTCCTGTATCCTGTGTTTTGTTTTGTAGATCTACAGCTGATTACAACAACAGGACAGAGATAAGAGAGGCTGAGAAAATGTTCAGGTCTGCTCACAGTGCAGATCCAGTGTTAGCATTGTTAGCAGTGTTAGCAGTATATAGCACTGTTAGCCTGTCACACAGTGATGTGCAGTGTTAGCACTGTTAGCTTCTCTCTTCTTCTTCTGTATTTAGTGTTGTAAAGTGGAAGTGGGATGGAAGCGTCTGTATCCTCCGGCCACGCCGTCTTTATCTACAGCCTTCAGTCACTTCCTGTTTCACCTTCCTCCTCCTCTGCACCTCCGTTTCCTCTCAGAGTGTTTTGACTCTTTTAGTTTTACAGTGTTCATAATCTGGTCACAGATCTTTGAGACCTGTAGACAGACTTCAGATAGACGACATAATTTCCTGCTCAGATGACTGATTTGAAGTGATTTGATGACTCGTCATCGTCGTCTGACTAATGACAGACTAAACCTGGTTAGTGTTTGTCATCCTGCAGCTGACTTCCTCCTTAGAAATCTGATTTTAACCAACATGATGTCACGTTGTTGTGTAAATCCCTCAAACACTAACATTCCCACGGTGCTCTGAGCTAACAGCCTGGCTAAC
This sequence comes from Miichthys miiuy, assembly GCA_036365135.1. Lineage (NCBI taxonomy): Eukaryota > Metazoa > Chordata > Actinopteri > Sciaenidae > Miichthys > Miichthys miiuy. The sequence goes on along the minus strand of JAAROE010000333.1, from coordinate 23,482 downwards.
AGACTGAGCTAACAGCAGCTAGAGTTGGCAGCAATTCAGGAAACTTTAGAGGATTCCTGTGATTGTGCGTTTGAGTGTTTCAGGTGTGTTCATGTGTGCGTTACATAAACCCCATGAGGTCGATCCCGATGGTCTGAGAACAGAAGCTGGTTTCATGTGAAGCAGCTGCAGTTTGTAGGAGGAAAAAGGTCGACAGGAGGAAGCTGCAGTGACTCACTTCCTCCTCCTCCTTTGTCTTCTGCTGGACGCTGCTGACCTCTGTGTGTGTGTGTGTGTGTGTGTGTATTGTGTATTGTGTGTCAGTAGTTATTTTTATCTCACACTCTATCACTTTGGTTTCTTCTCTTTCTTTAACAGCTGACAACAAACTTGTTTAAACTCAGTTCATGTTTGTCATCAGTGAGATGCTGTCACAATGTTTGTAACCTGTTTTCAACAACGCAACTGTACAACAAAAAAAACAGTGGAGCAATGTCAGACAATGGTCAAACAGTTGACGTTATTCCACTGGTTTCCGGTCGTACAGTTGACCTTGCTCCACTGGTTTCTCATCCTACAGTTGACGTTGCTCTACTGGTTTCTCATCCTACAGTTGACGTTGCTCCACTGGTTTCTGGTCGTACAGTTGATGTTGCTCCACTGGTTTCTGATCCTACAGTTGATATTGCTCCACCGGTTTCTGGTCGTACAGTTGACATTGCTCCACTGGTTTCTGGTCGTACAGTTGACATTGCTCCACTGGTTTCTGATCCTACAGTTGACGTTGCTCCACTGGTTTCTGGTCGTACAGTTGATGTTGCTCCACTGGTTACTGGTTGTTTACAGTCAATCATTTCTTCTTCATGAAGTTAAACAATGTGATCTTTGTTACTTTTCTTCTTCAGATGCCCGAGCTAAGGATTAGTTGAACGCTAACAACTTCAATGACCACAACACACACACACACACATTAATCACAGTGGGTGTCAAACTAACACATTCCAGCCTTTTTCAGGAAACAGATTCACTGCAGCTCAAAGTCGACCTCCACCCTTCAGCTTCAACACGGCTCGCTGCAGGCACTCCCTGTATCCTGTGTGTGTGTTACTCTGTGTGTGTTATCATGTGTGTGCTAGCATGTATGTGTTCTTTGTTCACTGTGTGTGTTGCTGAAAAGCAGCTTTCAGTTTTCACATTATGTCTTCTCTGTAAACAGATCAACATGTCAGCGAATCAGACGACACCTGCAGACAAAATTCAGGGCTGAAACAAACAACGCGTCCACGTTATTCTGGTGCCAATCAGAGGGCTCAGAAACAGAGTGGGTCACTTCCTGTGATGACCAGTTAAAACTTTATTTTAAAGTTGAATCTGTTGACGATGTTGTCGATGTTTCACGTGTTTGTTCAGCAGTTTCTAAAAATACTCGCGGGCCGGGCCTCTCGCTCTGATTCTCGGTCAGCTGATCTCTTCATGTTGTCCGGAGGTCAAAGGTCATTCTGCTGCTGCAGACACTCACAAACAATCCGGCCGCTGTTCCCGCCTGATGACATCAGGTTTTGTTCTTCTTCTGTGGTTTTAGTCGGCTGGAGGGGGGGGTCGTGACCTGTGGGGGTCAGAGGTCACAGTGATGTCATCTGAGAGCCATAAAAACTGTCAGCAGCTCACACAGCCTGAAGCAGCATCATCATCATCATCATCATCATCATCATCAGTGCCGTTACCATAGTAACCTGCAGAGTCATTTAACCACACTGAACAGCTGGTGAAAACCACATTACCCATAAGCCACTGAGCTGTCGTTTGTCTGCTTGAACAGATTCTGACCCTGATCCTAGTGCTGATCCGATCCTGAGTCCTGTTTGTGGTTCTTGTCTCCTCAGATGGACGGATGGTGCCAGTCCCTGTTGTAGGTCCGTGATGGCCCTGCTGGTTCCTGAACGTGGAGACAAAGTCCGGTCCAGACTCCATGTTGGTCGTCATGGCCTTGCTGGATGGAAGCACGTCGGTTGAGACGCTTCTAGTCGCGATCCATCTGGAGAGGTCAGAGTCCGCCATGCTACATGCTAACGAGCTAACCAGCAGTAACAGTTAGCTTAGCCTACACACTGAACAAATGTCTGCAAACTCAACGCAAACGTTTTATAAACGTTTGTCTCTCCTGGATTTTGAACACCTCGTCAGCCTCATGATGTGGATCGTGTTTAACAAAACGTTAAACGTTTGTGTCGTGTACCGTGATGATGTCATTTCTTAAAGAAACATCTCTGAACTATGGTGGCCAACAAGGACAAACATGCGTCTGACTGAGGGAGCTTTACACAACACACAGAAACTCATCAAACATACAGATAAATGATACGAGGGAGCTAAATGTGGAAGAGTCTAAATAATCTGACACATAAACAGGCAGGTGAAGCCTGGAAACAATGTTCACCTGTAAAAACAGTCCAAATATCTTTACAGCTGTTGATGGAGGAGGATTGTTTGTTATAAGAACTGAGATCTTTGCTTCACTCCAGATTCAAACAAAACTGTTCAGACTGTTTCTGTGTTTAACTGTGAGGCTGAAACCAACAAATGAAAGAAAAAGTCAGGAGACAATCAAAGTGATAAAAGTTCTGAAAATCAGTGAAAGCATGAACATCCATCTTTTGTTTACATGATGACAAGTGATAGTTCAAGGACGCCACCTTGTGGTGAGACAGTCCATGTAGCTGTGACCATTTATTCCAACCCTGAAGTCTAAGACCAGAGTACAAATCACAACAACAATCTATAAACTCAAAGATGAAGCTGCATCGTGGCTGCTGGTTTCTCTAAATATATACCTGATATAATAATATAGATATAAAACAGAATGTTTTCATCAGGAGAGGCGAGCTTCAACTTCATAATCCCTCTGAGGTTAGCCTTAGAGGAACACTGCATTCTGGATTATTCATTGGGTGCCTAGAAGCTAAGCTGCGAAGGCAACTATTGTGTTTGTAGCTTTTCCTATTATTATTATTATTATTATTATTATTATTATTATTATTATTATTATTATTATTATTGATCCATTGCCACTGCAATGGAAGTCTATGGCAGCCCCTAGAACGCCATGGTGAAAAGTTTTGAAACTTGGCACACGTATTCAGGACTGTCCGTACATTATGCCCGACATTGAACTCTCTAGCGCCACCAACACGTCAAAGTTTGAAGTGCATTCAGCTTTATATTTTTGGACCCGTTGGTCCAAATTTCACAAATGAGGTACTGTTGGAATTCTTGGACCATCGCTGCTTGCAGCTATATTTAATGAAATGGTTTGGGCCGTTGTAGCATGTTTGTCCTCGTCAGCCACTGTACTGAAGTCCTGTTTGTTTGAAAGGTTACAGCCTCAGTTTGGATGATTTGAGTTTGTGTTCCTGCACGGATTGAAGTTAATGTAAGCATGTATGCTAAAGTGTTAGCATGCGTGGAGAGGGTTACACATGCAGAGGATAAACACATGACCTGTCCGTGACGTCGAGAGCCGCTAAAAACAACGACTGACTGACGTGTTTGCAGCTTCTGTTGACTTTTTTTTTTTTAACATGACCTCCTCAGACCCCCTCAGACCTCCTCAGATCTCCTCAGACCCCCTCAGACCCCCTCAGACCTCCGCAGACGTCCACAGGCCTCCTCAGTTATTCGACACCTGGATGATGGCATCATCATCACTGTTTAATGTCTTCCGCAGGTATCTGGACACCTTCCGTCGAGGCGGTCTCCTATTGGCTAGAGACTTCACACACCTGGACCATGATGCCTTGGTCAGCCTCGGTATAACCGCCACTGGACACAGGAAGAGGATCCTACGATTGGTCAGTCACATTCAGAGGCTCGAGGCTCAGAGAGCCAATCAGAAGGTTGATCTCCGCGTGACCGCTGTCAGTCTGTTTCATCAGAGTGGGTTCGCTTGTCACCGCCGGACCCCAACTTTGAGGCGTTCAGGAACAGCTCGGCTCGGACCTTGCCGCCATGCTGACCAACTCTGACAGCGGCAGACCCGTGGTGAAGCCAGTCCCCAAACCCAGAACTGTTTTCAACCGCCGCAGGACAGCACCCATCCACTTCTGCCCAACACCGACCCTGCACCACCCCGCCCAGGAGGCTTTCCCAGGAGTCCATCTGTTTCACTGTCTTAGAGGGTTTGACCTCAGGGGACATGCCCACACCTGATGACAGGCTGAACTCCGACCTCAACAACAAGTCAGCCTCGCCCAGCAAAAGAGCGAGCCAGGTCGAGAGGAGGAGGCCAAGTCGTAGTTTGTCTCTGTCCGACGCTGGAGGGGTGTTACCTCCTGTTCCCCCAAGGCTGAACCGGGGGGTCACTACCGCCATCTTCCAGGGTTCCCCGCCCTCTTCATCGTCCTCTTCACCCATGCAAACAGAGCAGACGCCTCCTGTGACTTCCTGTTCTGGTTGTCTCGACAACAGCCGACTCTCTGGATCCTCGCCATCTGGTTCACCCCGAGGTGGTGGGATGGAAATGGTGTCTAATGAGATCTACTGGGGCACCTTACCTGGTTCTACTGCCCCCAGTGGAGGGAGGAGTTATTGCATCCAGCAGTCAGCTCCTCCAACTCCACCCAGACAAACACCTGAGAGGAACCCCGAGAGGAACAGGTAGGCCTCCTCCAATGGACCAGGGTCCAAACAAGGAGGTTAATTTACTTTGTCTTTTAGATGTGCTGAGACTAACCAACCTGAAGACTGACTGACTGACAGAGGCCGCCCAAAGACACCCGATTCACCTCCTACCTATTTATGTGTCTGTTATATATTTCTACATCCATCCATCCATCCATGAACATTATCTTAGTACAAGCATTGTTATCATTAAAATGTGGGTAGTAAATGTTAATGAGTGTACCCAGAGCTTGCTGCTCCATCTATTAGACTTTTGCCTCAATACAAACCTGCGGAAGGAAAAGTAGTTTGACTGCAGCTCTATTACTTATTAAGGACCGTAGGAGGTTCTCAGGGTAGCAGAGGTAGCAGAGTTAAAGAATCCAGTGGACCCAACTAAGGACCGAAAGCAAAGACTGGCATGGTTCTGTCTTCTTTAGTGATTCTGGAGGTTTTCTTTAGATTGATTGTTGATTATTTGTCTGTCTGTCTGTTTTCAGTGGCAGCACTTTAAGTAACAACTCTTCAGAATCAGCCCAAGGTGAGTTCAGATGAGACTCATGAAAACTCCAGTAAGACGTGAATGAGGACAACCATCTAGATCTGGATCCTGTTCATTCAGTTTGGTTGGTTTGGACAGACTGAAGGTTTAAGTTGTGTTCATGTGGTTTATTCGTGATAACTCTGTTTGTTTTCTGCTGACCAGCTTCAACAGACGACCCTGAGGAGGAGATCAGTCCATACTGTGAAACTGTTTTCCAGACCAGAAGAAATCTCCCGTTTGAGGTGAGATATTGACCTCCTTCATCACAAAATTATTTTGAAATTAATGTCAGCTGACATGTTTTTTGTCCTGAAGAGTGAACAAAGCCGACTGGAGGACATGAGGAGGATGGAAGAGAAACATGCCGAGGATCATGGGTAAGATACCAGAAACCACATGAATGGTTCACATGACTTTTAGGAGCGTTGTGACAGAAATAAAACAGAGAATTAACTACTAGTCTGTAAATAAGACAGATATATAAAACAACATCATCTGCATATTGATTGACTATTTTGTGGACTTGATAAACTGCAGTCTGTTTCTGCTGATTACAAAAGATGAAGATGTGTGCACAGATTTCAAAATAAAACAGGATGTGATGTCATAGATTGAAGCTCTACCAGCTGTCTAAATAAAGGTGTTTTTGTACCTTCAGGTGTCCAAGTTCACCTGGACGAGCGTTTGTCTCAGGCTCTTCACTCCGAGACTCTCAGGGTTACAGCACCGTCGGAGAACCTCCACCCCGTCCGCTACCTCTCCCTGCCCCCCCACACCTTCCCCTCAGAGGCTGATGAGGACTTGACCATCTCGCCCTACGCCAGCTACACCTCACTGACCGAGAGAGCCCCACCCATCATCAGTGGATGGCTGGACAAGCTATCTCCACAGGGGTGCGTTTGATTTAAACAGCTGGTTAGACCAGCGAGACCCAGGTCTGAAAACTGAAAGAGTACCAGATCAAAGGTTCTTTAAGAGGTACTAGGTGTCTTTGAGCAAGCTCCAGAGGTTTTTGGGGAGGTGGTACAGAGTTGTCACAGTGTTCAGTGGTCCTTGAGCAAATTCCTTAGGTTCTTAGGTAGATTCTAGAAGCTTTTAAGGAGGTTCTATAAGTTTTTAAGGAGGTTTCAGAGGGTGGAAGAGTCTTGATGAGACGCTCCTCCCATGTTCTCAGCTGGCCAATCACAGCAGTGGAAACAGGAAGTTAAATTCACATACAGCTACCTGTTCTGATGTCATTGTTTATGTGTGTGTGTTATCAGAGGTCAAAGGTCATCAGCTATTCTGCGTCTCCTCCTCTCTGCTCCTCCTTGTGTCTCCTCCCTCTTGAGGAGCTGCCTCTGCCTCGTCATCTTCTTCTCCTCCTCCTCTTCTTCTTCATCCACTCGGTGTGTTTGTCTTTTCTTTCTTCTTCACGTCTCTTTAAAACATTCTCCTGTCGTTCTTTTTGTATCTTTGTGTCTCTCTGTGTCTATCTGTCTTTCTGTCTCACTCTCTCTCTGTCTCACTCTCTGTCTCTTGTCTCTTTGTGTCATTGTCTCTTTGCCTCTGTCTCATTGTCTCTTTGTCTCTCTGTCTCATTGTCTATTTGTCTCTGTCTCTTTGTCTCTCAATCTCATTGTCTCTTTGTCTTTCTGTCTCTCTGTCTCTTTGTCTCTCTGTCTCTTTGTCTGACCTGATGTGTTTCATGTTTCAGGAACTATGTATTTCAGAAGCGTTACGTGAAGTTTGATGGAAAGAACTTGATGTACTTCGGCAGTGAGAAGGTTTGCAGAACGTTTTATTGATGTTTTATATTTAATAAAGTTTATTGAGATTTAAATGATGAATGGACCTTCAGACGGGTTCTGATCACTTCCTGTCACCTGCTCTGTCTCAGGACGTCTATCCTAAAGGAGTCATCCCATTGGCTGCCATCCAGATGGCCCGCCCAGCCAAAGACAACAAGTTTGAAATTGTGACGAGTCAGCGGATCTTTGTGTTCAGGACCGACAATGAAGGTAAACAGAACCCCACAGAACCGAACCCACCACCGGGTCTGAAGCAGGCCTGTGATGAAGATGATGATGTTGATGATGATGATGATGCGTTTCCTGTCTCAGTGCTGCGGCGGCGGTGGGTCGGCACGCTGCAGGAACATGTCAGAGATCAGCTGGTGTTCGGTCAGCGGCGGTTTGGACCCGGGTCACACTGTCAGAAACACGGAGCGCTGGAACTAAAAGGAACCAAGAACAAAGTGTACGCCGCCATCAACACGGAGCAGATCTGGATTTACAAGAGTGAACAGGTGTCCTCTTGTCCTCTTGTCCTCATGTCCTCATGTCTTCATGTCTTTGTGTCCTCGTGTCCTCATGTCCTCATGTCTTCATGTTTTCTTGTCTCTGCAGTGTTTTCGTAATGGAATCGGGATCACGCTGATTGATGCTCGAGGAGCAACGATCAGAGACGGAAAACACAAGAGCTTCGACCTCATCACACCGCACAAAACCTTCAGGTACCACGACACAAAATCTCCATCTCAACAAACCTATGTCAGGTTCACTGTAATGACTCTGGGTTCAGGGTAATGACTCTATGTTCACTGTAATGACTCTGGGTTCACTGTAATAATTCTAGGTTCACTGTAATGACTCTGGATTCAGGGTAATGACTCTAGGTTCACTGTAATGACTCTAGGTTCAGGGTCATGACTCTGGGTTCACTGTAATGACTCTGGGTTCAGGGTCATGACTCTGGGTTCACTGTAATGACTCTGGGTTCAGGGTAATGACTCTGGGTTCAGGGTAATGACTCTGGGTTCAGTGTAATGACTCTGGGTTCAGGTAATGACTCTGGGTTCACTGTAATGATTCTGGGTTCACTGTAATGACTCTGGGTTCACTGTAATGACTCTGGGTTCAGGGTAATGACTCTGGATTCACTGTAATGACTCTGGGTTCAGGGTAATTTCTCAGGTTCATTGTAATGACTCTGGGTTCAGGTGATGACTCTGGGTTCAGGGTGATGACTCTGGGTTCAGGGTAATGACTCTGGGTTCGCTGTAATGACTCTGGGTTCGCTGTAATGACTCTGGGTTCAGGGTAATGACTCTGGGTTCACTGTAATGACTCTGGGTTCAGGGTGATGACTCTGGGTTTGCTGTAATGACTCTGGGTTCAGGGTAGTGATTCTGGGTTCAGGGTAATGATTTTGGGTTCACTGTAATGACTCTGGGTTCAGGGTGATGATTCTGGGTTCAGAGTAATGACTCTGGGTTCACTGTAATGACTCTGGGTTCACTGTAATGACTCAGGGTTCAGGTAATAACTCTGGGTTCACTGTAATGACTCTGGGTTCACTGTGATGACTCTGGGTTCACTGTAATGACTCTGGGTTCAATGTAATGACTCAGGGTTCAGGGTAATGACTCTGGGTTCACTGTAATGAATCTGGGTTCACTGTAATGACTCAGGGTTCAGGGTAATGACTCTGGGTTCAGGGTAATGACTCTGGGTTCACTGTAATGACTCTGGGTTCAGGGTAATGACTGTGGGTTCACTGTAATGACTCTGGGTTCAGGGTGATGACTCTGGGTTCGATGTAATGACTCTGAGTTCAGGGTAATGACTCTGGGTTCAGGGTAATGAATCTGGGTTCACTGTAATGACTCTGGGTTCAGGGTAATGACTCTGGGTTCACTGTAATGATTCTGGGTTCACTGTAATGACTCTGGGTTCACTGTAATGACTCTGGGTTCAGGGTAATGACTCTGGATTCACTGTAATGACTCTGGGTTCAGGGTAATGACTCTGGGTTCAGGGTAATGACTCTGGGTTCAGGGTGATGATTCTGGGTTCAGGGTAATGACTCTGGGTTCAGGGTAATGAATCTGGGTTCACTGTAATGACTCAGGGTTCAGGGTAATGACTCTGGGTTCAGGGTAATGACTGTGGGTTCACTGTAATGACTCTGGGTTCAGGGTAATGACTGTGGGTTCACTGTAATGACTCTGGGTTCAGGGTGATGACTCTGGGTTCACTGTAATGACTCTGGGTTCACTGTAATGACTCTGAGTTCAGGGTAATGACTCTGGGTTTGCTGTAATGAATCTGGGTTCACTGTAATAACTCTGGGTTCAGGGTAATGACTCTGGGTTCACTGTAATGATTCTGGGTTCACTGTAATGACTCTGGGTTCACTGTAATGACTCTGGGTTCAGGGTAATGACTCTGGATTCACTGTAATGACTCTGGGTTCAGGGTAATTTCTCAGGGTTCATTGTAATGACTCTGGGTTCAGGGTAATGACTCTGGGTTCAGGGTAATGACTCTGGGTTCACTGTAATGACTCTGGGTTCAGGGTAATGACTCTGGGTTCACTGTAATGACTCTGGGTTCAGGGTGATGACTCTGGGTTCACTGTAATGACTCTGGGTTCAGGGCAATGTCTCAGGGTTCACTGTAATCGCTCTGGGTTCAGGGTGATGACTCTGGGTTTGCTGTAATGACTCTGGGTTCAGGGTAGTGATTCTGGGTTCAGGGTAATGACTTTGGGTTCACTGTAATGACTCTCGGTTCAGGATAATGATTCTGGGTCCAGGGTAATGACTCTGGGTTCACTGTAATGACTTTGGGTTCAGGGTGATGATTCTGGGTTCAGAGTAATGACTCTGGGTTCACTGTAATGACTCAGGGTTCAGGGTAATGACTCTGGGTTCACTGTAATGACTCTGGGTTCACTGTAATGACTCTGGGTTCACTGTGATGACTCTGGGTTCAGGGTAATGACTCTGGGTTCAATGTAATGACTCAGGGTTCAGGGTAATAACTCTGGGTTCACTGTAATGACTCTGGGTTCAGGGTAATGACTCTGGGTTCACTGTAATGACTCTGGGTTCACTGTAATGACTCTGGGTTCAGGGTCATGACTCTGGGTTCAATGTAATGACTCAGGGTTCAGGGTAATAACTCTGGGTTCACTGTAATGACTCTGGGTTCAGGGTAATGACTCTGGGTTCAGGGTGATGATTCTGGGTTCAGGGTAATGACTCTGGGTTCAGGGTAATGAATCTGGGTTCACTGTAATGATTCTGGGTTCACTGTAATGACTCTGGATTCAGGGTAATGACTCTAGGTTCACTGTAATGACTGGGTTCAGGGTCATGACTCTGGGTTCAGTGTAATGACTCTGAGTTCAGGGTAATGACTCTGGGTTCAGTGTAATGACTCTGGGTTCAGGGTAATGATTCTGGGTTCAGGGTAATGACTCTGGGTTCAGGGTAATGTTTCAAGGTTCACTGTAATGACTTTGGGTTTACTGTAATGACTTTGGGTTCACTGTAATGACTCTGGGTTCAGGGTAATGATTCTGGGTTCAGGGTAATGACTCTGGGTTCAGGGTAATGTCTCAGGGTTCAGGTTAATGTCTCAGGGTTCACTGTAATGACTCTGGCTTCACTGTACTGACTCTGGGTTTAGGGTAATGTCTCAGGGTTCACTGTAATCACTCTGGGTTCACTGTAATGACTCTGGGTTCAGGGTAATGTCTCAGGGTTCAGGTAATGTCTCAGGGTTCAGGGTAATGATTCTGGTTCAGGGTAATGACTCAGGGTTCAGGGTAATGACTTTGCTCCGCTTCCTCAGCTTCACAGCGGAGTCGGACCGGGAGAAGCGGGACTGGATGGAAGCGCTGCAGGAGTCCATCGCAGAGACTCTGTCAGACTACGAGGTAGCCGAGAAGATCTGGTCCAACCGGTCCAACAGGATGTGTGCCGACTGCAAGGCCCTGAACCCGGACTGGGCCTCCATCAACCTGTGTGTGGTCATCTGCAAGAACTGTGCAGGTCTGTTCACCTGTCTTCATCATGAATTCTGTCATAATGTCCTCTCCAGTGTGTTACCCAACATCTTCACACTTTGCACAACTTCATGTGTTTATTTCGTACCTGTGAACACTTGTGAACACCTGTACAAACATGAATGGCTGCAGGTGAAACTGTGCCTGTGCTGGTTCTGCTGCATTCTCTTGTTTCTGTCATCGGTCTGGATGTTGTAGTTTCGCCTTAGACTGAACTCTGAATGTTTGAACATGAAGTCACCTGTAGCAAGGTGAAACTCATTCATTGGACAGTTGTGCTGATGTCATCGCTGATGTCATGAGGTGGACTGAGGGGTTTCATTGTGTGTGTGTGCAGGTCAGCACAGAGGTCTGGGGACGATGGTCTCGAAAGTCCAGAGTCTGAAGCTGGACACCAGCGTGTGGAGCAATGAGATCGTCCAGGTGAGGCCAGAACCAGTCTGTGACCTGTTCTGAAGTGGATCTGGACCCGTCTGTAGTCCTGAACCTTGTCTGTCTGTTTGTCTCTGTCAGCTGTTTATTATGCTCGGGAATGACCGGGCCAACGAGTTCTGGGGGGCCCGGCTGCCTCCGTCCGACGAGCTGGATTGTGACGCCTCACCTGAACAGAGGAGAGAGTTCATCACCCAGAAGTACAGAGAGGGCCGGTACCGCCTGACCCACCCCGACTTCAGCAGCCAGGAGGAGCTGCTCAAGGTCTACTGAATGAGTCCTGATCGAGACCAGACTGAGACCGGACCGAGACTGGCCTCAGACCAGACTCAGACCGAACCGAGACTGGACTGAGACTGGACTCAGACCGACTGAGACTGGACTCAGACCAAACCGAGACTGGACTGAGACCGGACTCAGACTAGACTGAGACCGATCAATAAAACATAAAACACTGATGAACGTCTCTCTCTCTCATTCACTGTCACTGTCTCTCACCATCAGGTCCTGTGCTTGGCTGTCTCCGAGCAGACTCTTCTAAAAACTGTCACTCAGATTTTCTCAGAGGCGGAGTCAGCTCGCCTCACCAATGACGCCAACGGCGACCAACGACATCATCAGCTGGACCACTGCAGCATGTCCGGTCTGTGATCTACTGACATCTACTGACACCTACTGACACCTACTGTACTGACAGTCTGTCTTCTTCTTCAGACCCGAGTGTGTACGATGAGATCATGCAGCCCGTCCTTCACTCTGGGTATCTCTACAAGTCCGGCTCGGTCCACAGAGGAACTCTGTCCAGGAAGACCCGAGACGGTGAGTTCTGGATCCAAAGAACCTGAACCAGATGAATCAGAACATCAGAAACCTGTGAAATCACAGTGACTCACAGTGTTCTGGTTCTGTTCTTGTCAGACTTCCAGAAGTTCTGGTGTTCGGTGGATCAGTCTCTGCTGTTCTACGAGTCGGACCGGTCCACTGAGCCCTGCATGCAGATCAGCGTTAAAGACATTGTGTGTTTGGGTGTCAGTCGACCTGACACATCTAACAACAACAACGGCTTCATCGACAGGTGAGCATGCCGTGTGTTACATCATAAGTGACGTCATCAGGTGGAGTTCTGATCTCGTTTCTGGTGCTGGTTCTGATGTTGGTTCTGTTCTCAGGTTTCGTTACACCTTCGAGCTGTATTTGACTTCAGAGAAACTTTATCAGTTTGGTTTGGAGACGGCGGACACTCTGCACAGCTGGACCAAGTCGATCGGGAAGGTTGGAAACATCCCGGTACCGGGTCCAAAGTGACGTCAGTGACTTTGGAATCCGGGTCTACAGGTTAATGAACCGTTTGTACTCTTTGGTATCTTCTGAACCTTGTCTTCTTTACTTCCTGTCCATCACCAACAGGCTGCGACCCCCCTCAGCTGCCACTGCCTGCTGACCCGGGAGTTCGAGCGCGTCGGCCTGCTGCGGTACCGAGCCATGTTGGACCCTCAGCAGTGGAAGGAGGCGTATTTTGTTCTGCAGAAGTCCAACCTCTTCATCTGTCCCCGAAACGACGGAGCAGCGGAGGACATCATCAACCTGAACCGTCTCCAGGAGCTCAGTCAGTTCTGGTTCTGGTCCTGGTCTACAAACAGGTTTGATCCTATCTGGTTCTGATAACCCGTCTCTTTGTTTGTGTTGAAGGTATAGCCTCAGAGACCGAGAACCACGAGAAGAAAGACATCCTGGTTTTGGTGGAGAAAGGAAGGTGAGGTGATTGTCTCTGCTGGACTCCAGTCCGATCTGGAGTTGGTTGTATGTCCGTCATCATGTGGTGCCCTCTCTCAATCAGGACGCTGCACCTTCAGGGGATCGGACGCACGGACTTCTCCCTGTGGTACTCGGACATCCAGCGAGCGGCCGGCGGGAAAGGAAACACTCTGAGAGAGCAGCAGATGAGCCGCAACGACATCCCCATCATTGTGGATAGCTGCATTGCCTTCATCACGCAGTACGGTGAGGAAGACGAAGCTTTAACCCTTCATGACCTCCTTCATCACCTGCTCGGGTGTTTTTGTTCATTTTTCTCATTTTTCTTTTGATGATCATTTTGTCTGTTTCAGCTTGTGACATGAATTTTTACATGAACTTTTCTCTTTAGTAACTTTTTAAGTGTCTTTTCCTCTCTCACGTCTTTAAACTGTGTTGATGCACTTTGCTCCCTCTGCACAGCTTCATGTAAAAATGTACACGTCCAAACAAACTGCTATAAAATCATCACATCAATCTTTATTCCATAAATCCCTGAAACAACTTCAGACTTGCTCCAAACTACCAAACACTGAATAACTGTCCTGATTGTAACTTTAAATGTCAGTGTAATGATTTAATGATTCATTACTGACCACATAAAAAGGTGGATGTGGTGTTGGTGCTGATTACAGTCTTGGACATGTCAAACATTAACACACACTGATTTGACTGCATCAGTATTTTTCATGTAGTGTCAGATTCTCCCTCTGAACCATCGTGACCAAAAATGTCTCATTGACTTCCATTCAAACCACATTTATTAATCTGACTGTCATCTTCAGCTGCATAAAGACACTAACAGTTGTTTGTAAACAAACACCTCTTCAAAGACACATGAAACACAAGATGACCTTTGATCACACCTGAAATGATCAGCACACACACACACACACACACACACACACGGTTTGATAGTGTAATGACAGTCAGAATAATAAATGTGGTTTGAATGGAAGTCAATGAGACATTTTTGGTCACGATGGTGTTCAGAGGGAGAATCTGACACTACATGAAAAAAACTAATGCAGTCAAATCAGTGTGTGTTAATGTTTGACATATCCAAGACTGTAATCAGCACCAACACCACATCCACCTTTATGTGATAAATAATGAATCATTAAATCATTACATTGACATTTAAAGTTACAATCAGGACAGTTATTCAGTGTTTGGTAATTTGGAGCAAGTCTGAAGTTGTTTCAGAGATTTATGAAAAAATATTAATGTGATGATTTTATCAGAATCAGAAATCAGAATCAGAAATACTTTATTAATCCCCGCAGGGAAATTGTGTTTATTACAGCAGCTCCCAAACGGTAAGTTAGATAGTAAGAAATACCAAGAAAAAACAAAAACATTTGAACACTATACAAGTTGGATGGTAACATCCCAAGAAAAAACTTTAACACTATACACCTATAACATATACAATTGAACACTATATACACAGGTATAAATAACAGTTAAATAAAACCAGCAACAGTAAAATAAAAGCCAAGTAACAGTAAACTATACGATATATAAATCTAAAACCTTATAAAAGAATTTAGTGTTTGAGAGACTGTACAGAGAATAGACACTGATTGTTTAAAGTGCAGTATGCATGCGTGGAAAATTGCACTTATGTGTTGCACAAGCAAGGTCGATAGCTACTGGACTTGACTTGGAGTGTCTGATATTTTGAGGGAGGAGTTGTAGAGACGCTCACAGGTAGGAAAGACTTCTTGTGTCTCTCTGTGGAGCATCTTGGTGGCAGCAGTATGTATTATAGCAGTTTGTTTGGACGTGTACATTTTTACCATGAAGGTGTCCAGAAGGCTCGCTGACATTACATATCTGTGAACCTGAGTGACGTTCTGAGCATGCTCTGTAGGTCTGGGCCACGAGGATCTACAGGAAGAACGGGCCAAATCCAGGATCAAGCTCCTGATGGAAGAGTTTCGCAAAGACGCTCGAAATGTCAAGCTGAGGATCGGAGACCACTTCATCGAGGATGTGACAGACGTCCTGAAGAGGTTCTTCAGAGAGGTGGGCGACCCCATCTTCATGGCCGACCTCCACCCGCTGTGGCAGGAGGCAGCCAGTGAGTCCACTTCACTTTAGACCAAGTCCAGGTTCTGACTGTCAGGTCACCAAAATCACTGAATAAAATTGTAAAGTTGTGCTTTTGTACAGTAATCAGTGAGGCCCGGACATAGATGACTGTAGCAGCCCTCATCAGGTTGATGCGGTATGTTTTAAAGTTAAAGTCCGTCCTGTCTTCATCCTTAGAAACCCCTCAGAGGAGTCAGAGGTTGGACCGCTACAAAGAGATCATCCGGAGTCTCCCTCGGGTCAACAGGACCACTCTGGCTGCTCTCATTAGTCACCTGTACAGGTGAGCTTACGCTGACAGACCTTTCACTTCATTTGCAGCACGAAATAACTGAAATAACAGACTGTTCCTTTAAACACATCAAACATAATCAGCTGTTATACAAACTACTTTTGTAGTTAAAGTTTTGTTTCTGCGTTATTCTGTCAAAACAAACTTCCTCTATCTGTTCCAAATTAAAGCCCTCTAGTGTTTCAGTGTAAAGTCTTTTATTGTGAAACAGGACTGTGTTGTGGAAGCTTCAGTTAACATTGTGCAGTGAGTGACTGCCATCTAGTGGCTTTTATATGATACTACAGAATACAGTTTGGAGACATGAACACAGAAACAGACTGAAAACTGAAAAAGATCTGCTCTGCTGGCTCTGATATCAGCAGTCGTAGTAACAGTTCTTGCTGGACTCGTCTCTTAGGGTCCAGAAGTGTGCTGGTCTGAACCAGATGTGCACCAAGAACCTGTCGCTGCTGTTTGCTCCCAGTCTGTTCCAGACTGACGGGAAAGGAGAGCACGAGGTGAAGATCGTCGAGGACCTGATTGACAACTACCTGTATGTTTTCGATGTGAGTACCAGTCTCAGTCCAGTCCTTCTTCTTCACAACAACTAACAACTGAACAAACTCAGCAAAGTTCTGATCCGGTTTCAGATCGACGAGGAGCATCAGACTCAGATCGAGCTGGAAATCAGCCTCATCACCACCTGGAAGGACACTCAGGTACATTAGCACAGATAGACACATGATTATATCATGATCACAGGTCAGTGATCATTGATCAGTGATCATTGATCATCACTGGTCAATGATTGAGCAGTGATGTGTTGGTGATCTGTGATGTGTTGGTGATGTGTTGGTGTTGATGAGTGATGTGTTGGTGTTGATGAGTGATGTGTTGGTGTTGATCAGTGATGTGTTGGTGATGTGTTGGTGTTGATGAGTGATGTGTTGGTGTTGATGAGTGATGTGTTGGTGTTGATCAGTGATGTGTTGGTGTTGATCAGTGATGTGTTGGTGATCGGTGATGTGTTGGTGTTGATCAGTGATGTGTTGGTGATCAGTGATGTGTTGGTGTTGATCTGTGATGTGTTGGTGTTGATCAGTGATGATTGGTGATGTGTTGGTGTTGATCAGTGATGTGTTGGTGATCAGTGATGTGTTGGTGTTGATCAGTGATGTGTTGGTGATCGGTGATGTGTTGGTGTTGATCGGTGATGTGTTGGTGTTGATCAGTGATGTGTTGGTGTTGATCGGTGATGTGTTGGTGATGATTGGTGATGTGTTGGTGTTGATCTGTGATGTGTTGGTGTTGATCAGTGATGATTGGTGATGTGTTGGTGTTGATCGGTGATGTGTTGGTGTTGATCGGTGATGTGTTGGTGTTGATCAGTGATGATTGGTGATGTGTTGGTGTTGATCGGTGATGTGTTGGTGTTGATCGGTGATGTGTTGGTGTTGATCGGTGATGTGTTGGTGTTGATCGGTGATGTGTTGGTGTTGATCTGTGATGTGTTGGTGATGATTGGTGATGTGTTGGTGTTGATCAGTGATGTGTTGGTGATGATGTGTTGGTGTTTGCAGCTCTCTCAGGCCGGTGATCTGATCATTGAAGTCTATCTGGAGATGAAGATACCGGACTGCTGCATCACCCTCAAAGTAAGCACCTTACATCCAATCATA
Organism: Miichthys miiuy; assembly: GCA_036365135.1. Taxonomy (NCBI): domain Eukaryota; kingdom Metazoa; phylum Chordata; class Actinopteri; family Sciaenidae; genus Miichthys; species Miichthys miiuy. The sequence goes on along the minus strand of JAAROE010000333.1, from coordinate 6,192 downwards.
TCCATCTCCACCCAGTGCATGTTGGGATAAACAGGAAGTGACCTTTGACCCCCTGCAGGTGTCACCTACCATGTGTGCCGAGGAGCTGACCAATCAGGTTCTGTTCATGAGGAACGTCCCAGCCGGAGACAAAGATGTGTGGATGACGTTTGAGGCCATTGAGGACGGACAGCTGGGTAAGACACCTGAACACCTGTCTGTCTGTACCTGTCTGTCTGTCTGTAACTGTCTGTCTGTCTGTCTGTACCTGTCTGTCTGTCTGTAACTGTCTGTCTGTCTGTCTGTCGTCGTGGTTTCAGAGCGTCCGTTACACCCCAAAGAGAAGGTTCTGGAGCAGGCTCTGCAGTGGTGTAAGATGGCTGACCCGAGCTCGGCGTACCTGGTGGTGAAAAGGGTTCCTAAAGGAGATGGCATCAACATCCTCACCTGTAGGTCCCACAGAACACAGAGTTCTCATCAGAACCATAACCCTAACAAATCAGATTACATTTTCTATATTTACAATAAGTAACAAGCTGGTTCTGGTTCTGTTCTGTTCTGTTCTGTCTGTCTGTCAGCATATAAGGCTGAGATCATGAAGATCGGTCTGTTGAAGTGTCGTGAAGAACCGCCGAAGCTCCTTCAGGGGAACAAATTCCAGGAGAGAACATTCCAGATCAAAGACCACAAACTACTGCTGCTCAAAGACAAGAAGGTACCACTCGGTTTGGGGTTTGGGTTTCTGACCGATCTGAACCAGGGTTCTGTTGTGTTCTGGTCCGGGGTTCATGGACTGCTCTGTGTTGTTTTTAGAGCATCAAACCAGAGAAGGAGTGGTCTCTGAAGTCCATGAAGATCTATATCGGCATCCGCAGGAAACTGAAGGCTCCGAGCAGGTAAGACGCACCTGAAGTGCACCTGAAGTGCACCTGAAGTCCAGTGGCTTCATGAACAGACCCTGATCATTACTGTTACTGTAACAAGTTTTGATACATGAATGAAGAATTTAAACGAAGGTCAGAGGTCATCAGCTGACAGGAAGCATGACATCACCTGTATGATGTTTGTATGATCTGTGTGCAGGTGGGGGTTCACAGTGATGTCAGATAAACACCAGCTGTAAGTTCTCATTCATCCATCCATCACGTGTTTTTCACGTTTTTAACGTGTAGTCCATCCTGTAGATTCTCTGTAACATGTCTGTCTTCTTTGTCTCTGTCAGGTTTCTTTGTTGCAGCTCTGAGGCTGAACTCTGGGACTGGATCACCAGCTTCCTAAAAGCTCAGGTCAGAATCAACTGGTCCAGAACCAGGCCCAGTCTCAATGTAGACTGGTCCAGAAAGGTCTAGTTCCCAGCATGCTTGGGTCTCCTGGTGATTCATATTTTTATGGTTCTTTTCCAGAATGATGACCCAGGTCCTCCGGTTCTGAGGCGTCACTCCTCCTCAGACATCTCCAAGCAGAAGTTTGGCACAATGCCGCTGGTTCCGATCCGAGGCAACGAGAGCAACAGCAGCATGCTGTCAGCCAATCAGACGCTGGTTCGTTAAAACTGTCATTTGTTTACATGAATATATGTATGTATGTAAATATATTATATGAAATAATAATCTGAGATTTTATATTTTCTTCTTTCTGCAGAGAAAATTACACGACAGACGGACGCTGTCCATGTACTTTGTGAGTATTTTGTACTTTAATTGCGTACTGTACATTTATTGCTTACTTTGTGAGTATTTTGTACTTTAATTGCCTACCTTAAATGTCTCTTTTAGCCCATGAAGGTTCAGCAGGACTCGTTCGAGGAGCGTTCTGAGTCTCCGGACCTCCCGGAGCCGCTCTATGAGGAGGTCGGGGACTTCGGCCTGCAGGTCCTAAAATCTCTGGAGACCAGCTTCCTGTCCAGCAGCGCTGCAGAGACCCAGGAAGTCCCAGACCACCCACCACTCAGACTAGTTCCTGTGGAGAGCGTACCCGGGGACCACATGATTGTCCCCGACCCAGTCCGGATCGGCTCGGTGGACCCTCTGGAGCAGAGTGAAGGAGGTGAAGGAGAAGCAGACTCTCCGGACTTGAATGCCCCCCGCCAGCCTCCTGTGAGGAGGAGGCAGCAGCTGCAGGGAGTCTGTAGTCCATCACAGCAGCTGATTCTGCAGGAGCTTTCATCAGCCTTCACCAAAAAGACCGAGGAGGAGCAGGACGAGGAGGAGGAGAGGCCGTACGATGTCTGAGACAACGTTCTTTAAAATGATCCAGGTCCGGTGGTGACAGGATTCTATGAAGAACTCGGTTTCCTTCAGACTCTGCAGGTTTTAGATGAATGTGGACTGTGATGGACTGTGATGGTCTCTGATGAACCCTGATGGTCTCTGATGGTCTCTGATGGACCCGACCGCTCTCTGTCCACTGAGCTGGAATCAAACCATTGACTCTGACAGAGAACAGTGGACACTGTGATTGGCCGAGAGGTCGCCTGACATCACTGAGGACACATATTTGATATCATTAATAAATGTTTGTATTTTATTTTAATAACTCATGAAAAGTTCAGCGGGCGCGTATGACATCACTTCCTGTCACTATGTTGCTCACAGACTGTACCTCCATAGATGTATGTCACTCTGTAATGTAACAGACTCTTTTTTTATTCCACGTCTTCATGTCAAAACCTGCTGCCTACATTAGCCACGATGCATCTCAAACACCTCTCCTTGTAGACTGTGAAACTCTCGTTAGATCTGAACCCATTTAATGTTTAAATTCTGCTAAATACCAAAGGCCCTGATCCTGATCCTGATCTTTCCTGATGAATCCAAACTGACTGAAAACTGAAAATAATAAAACAAACTTATAATCAGTCAATTATGTCTAAAAATAAAAGTCAAACTTCTGGTTTCATGCGGGACATGAACGCTGGTATTTGGGTGGATGTCAGTGTGGAGGTCTGATCAATTCATCCACCGTGGACCACCTCCCAACGTGGACTTCTTTTCAATCGAGTCTTTGTTCGACTGCAGACGTTTTAAACTTGAGAATATTTTGAAGGCGTAAAAATCTCACAAGAGTTTCACAAATCTCAGATCACGATCCAACTCGACCTTTGACCTGACTGTCCGACAGCCATTGTGAAAAAAAAACAAACTCCACCAGGTTTTACTAGCCGTTGTGGATACAGGCGGATGGTCTTAGATGTGGATCAGAGTCTGATGGATGATCCTGATGATCATCAGTCAGTGAAGTGAAACCACGAGGCAGAGCAGGTTTGTAAACATAGCTAACATATATATCTGTGTATTAATGTGTACATGTACATTACATAAGCTCCATGTTAGCGTGTGGATGAAGAAACTGGTTCCACTGGTTTTAATGGTGACACACTGTAAAAACTCTGACAATGAATTAAAACACTTTGTATTTTAACAGTTTCACTGACATCGGGATTTATTTTATTTTTTATATATAATGACTCTTATTTTGTAAAGTGTGACAGGATGTGGTGCTCAAAATGAATGGCAGGTGCAACAATAACGTAATCACGTGTCATTAATACCCCTTTGAAATAATCAACTATTATTTTTAGAGCTTTTTAGGAAAAAAGGTGAAAAGTTTTTTTATGTTCAAAGGTTTTATGTGAGCAGTGGAATGACTAAATTAACATATTTCTCCTGTGCAGTCATAAAAGTTCTTATATATTCCACTCCAGTTATTAACAATATGGTAAGTCTCTCATATTGCCATTAGAATGCTCGATGACATTCTAGAGCAGGGTCAGTCAATTCTGATTTCAGGAGGTCCGGATAGAGAATAATGCTCCCGTTCAGGTTCCGCAGCATCGTCATGTTTAAGTTGCGTCATAAGTGTGACGAGTCGGTCCTCACACAGACAAACCAGAATATATTTAATCTGAAAGTTTCAAACAAGGAGAGAAATAAACACAGACTGACCTCTGACCAGTTAAAGTGTAAAAGACAATGATGGTGCACTTGCGATTGTTTTGACTGAACCTGAAGTATCTATTCCAAACCTAATTGAGACCATTAATATATTTAGTACTTTTTCTGGTTACAGAATAAATTTTAGTAAATCGGAAGTGATGCCATTAGGTCGTCTGAAACAGATACCTAAAACCCCATCTCCCTTCCTATTTAAATGGTTGCCCGAAGGTTTTGTCTATTTTGGAATATGTGTAACACCCTTGTTTGTACAGCTATACAAAGCAAATTTTCCACCCATATTTAAGTGTATAAGGCTAGACCTAGAGAGATGGAATACCCTCCCAATTTCCTGGTTAGGTCGTGTCGCACTGCTAATAATGAACCTCCTTAGGCTACTTTACCCCAAACAAATTATCCCAGTCATGTTCCTCCATAAGACTATCAAACTAAACCTAGAGCTAAACCAACTATTTAACTTAGTTGGTTTAGCTCCATTATATGGTCTAAGAAGAAACCACACCTGAAAATAGCTACGCTATGTCTTCCATCCTCAGAGGGGGTCTCGATCTCCCAGACATTAGAAAATTTCAGCTTAGTGTTCATCTGCGTACCATAACTGACTGGGTGCATAAGTCCACATCTCTCTGGTTGGATGTAGAAAGTTCAATGTCTAAATATCCTTTGGATAATCTTCTGTTTATTAGAAAAAATACATTTTTGAAGTCTGCTTGTACTAACCCTATTACAATCTCCACAGTTAAGGCATGTTATGCCATCAGAAAATTAGAGGGCAGATCTCGATTCACATCTGTATTCACTGTATTCCCAGTCCTCTAGTCTGAAAGATCTGGACCTGAGTAACAACGACCTGCAGGATTCAGGAGTGAAGCTGCTGTCTGCTGGACTCCACACTGTCCACACTGTACCCTGGAAAGTCTCAGGTCAGTATTCATCCCCCTCATAAATGATTTTTAATTATTATTTATGTGAATAGATAAACTTTCTGAGGTTTTCTCCATCCATTTTGGACCCTGTGAACTTTCAGTAAACATATTCTAAGTTTTGTTCTGCCTCTGCTGTGAGGAGGAATTTTAGGACTCAAAAATACAGTCAATAAGGTTATTTGTATAGGACCAATGTTTCAAGAGCTTTACCAATGAAATACAACAATAAAATAAGCAGAATAACCAACCTGATCTGTGCTTTAAAGGCAGCGTGTAGACCCAACATGGTTTAACATTTTCTACAGACATTTACTGTAATTCTATTACTGTATTTACCAATGTAAAATCACATTTATCAGTAAGGTAATAAAAATATTAACTACAATGCCTAAATGTACGGTAGAATTACAGTAATTTGGTAAATTAATTTGGTAATAAATAATGTAGAAACATGTAGAGAAATGTGATGATGTCATCAGTTACATAGAAGTGTGATGATGTCATCGGTTAGCGCCCAGGACGACAATGTTGTATTTAACACTCCCCGTCCTTCACACTAAAAATGTGTTAAAAGTGTTTTTCCACCTGAAAAATAAAATAAATATCAAAGTTTTTACGTCCACTGATAAAAACATTTTTCAGACAAGTTGTGTATAATAACAGTTTGTTCTTGTTTTAATATTCAAATAAACAGAAATAATCAGTCAAACAATTAGTCTTCTTAAACTCACAGAGTGAAGAATAAAGTTTAATGAATAAACACTCACTGATTAGTTTTTCTCAATTGCTAAAACACAATGTCTGAAACCTTGCTCCATTTTCTTAAAACATTAAACACAAAACCTCGTCTTCAAGCACTATTTACAAAATCTCTGACTCCTCTTGCAAAATCAAACTTTCGCCTCAAAACAGTTTTACTTGTGCTCAAAACCAAACACTGCTCTCAAATCATAAACAAAGCGATCAAAATAATATACACTATCAAGCAGTCAGTAAACAATACACCAAGAAATAGAAAACACATTGTTCAAAACATATAGTTCCCAGGGAGAAGAACATTTTTAATCTCAAAACAAATTTCATATTTATTTTATTTATTCACTGTCTTTAGATGAATGAAAACATGTTCTATCAGTAGCTCAAAATTGATCAGAAATTACTACTCTGCTTTGCTATTTTTTTTGTTCTTCCTCCTCCTTGTACCTCTATTTTTACAGTACTGTACCCTGCATCTCACAAACTTGTCCTTTGTCTCTGTGATACTGTAACTTTTGTTCTTTGTTGATATGAACCTGCAACCAGTCAAAATCTATTGAGCAGTCAGTGCTGTAAAC
>JAAROE010000331.1:7500-23171 GCA_036365135.1 Miichthys miiuy | reverse complement strand
CTATGTTACAAGGAAAATCAAAAGGCTACAAAACATTAACTTAAACCACTACTAGAAAAAACAGTAAAGAAACAAACTCTCCTGAAAGGTGGAGGCTTGACAACACTATAATCAAGAACTGAAAATTTCAAGGGATGCTGACAATAAATTGACTAAACTAAGAACTATGGAACCAAAGGCTAGACTAAAAGTTACAACAGAAAATAACTCTTTCAAGGCAGGAAAACGAAAACACACTGGCTTTGAACAAGACTCTGGAGCTGGCTTGGGTGATCAGACATGAGACGAAACACTTTGGCACAGGACAAAGGACACCCCTCGCTTAGGGGGGACTTTTTTGGGAGACTTTGTCAGAAAAGTGTCGCAGTCACTAGGGAAGTCCAGTAGGCCACTGGGGCATTTTGGGTCACTATGTCAGAAGTGCTCATTAAATAAATTGCATATACACTCTGGATATACATAAAACAATTTTATTACAGAAATCGTATAACATCATATAACATGTGGTGTGTTGAGGCTGGGGTTGGGCTCTGTGTGCTCTCTAGGCGTGGTTTGCTGGGTGGCTGAGGAACAGGCTGCACACACCTGAGCCTCATCCGAGCCGTGGTAGATCAGGCAGTGTGCTTCAGTGAAATTGTTTTGAGATTTTCTAGAGATTACTCACCTGTGTTTTTTCTGTCTTCAGACTCCAGCCCTCCGACCACCTAGCCACCGCACCTTTCAGCTCCGGCCTAAACCTCTCTACGCCTTCCACCCCCCTCGCTCCCTGCTCTTGCCTCCCCCCGTGAGCTTGCCTGCCTCTGCTGCTTTCCCGGCATCAGAGCTGCCACCCCACCACTTTCCCTTGGCTAAATAAACTACTGTTTGTTTTAACTCCCTAGTCTGCTCCTCTGCATTTTTGGGTCCAGTACCACCGTCACACAACATATCAGAACATTTTGAACTAATTTAAAACATTTTACACACACACACAATTTTTGAAAAATTGAATTCGATGAATTTAAAAAACAAGTTTGAACTTTTTTTTTTATTAAAATGGAGCATCGGCAATACATACATAGGACAAGGAGGAGAGAATTATTTTTATTTATATATACACCTACCAATTTTTTTTTTTTAAGAGCACCACGGGTCTCTTTCAGGGGTTTGGGGGAGAGGCCCACCTTCTCTTTCACATTCTTCGCCAAGGTGGATAGGGCAGCCAGCCTCTTCCTTGGCGTGCTCTACAGAATGGAGAACAGAAACAATTAGCTCAGTAAATGTGTATTATGGTGTGATAGTGATCACATGGTTTCAACTTACTTTGCTTTCCTCCTCCACCTCTTTAGGAGCACCAGCAGCAGCAGCAGCAGCAGCAGCATCAGGCTCCTTGACTGCCAGGCACACAAAGAGGTCCCTGATTTTTTTTTTTTTTTGGCTCGCTGGAGGTTCTTGTGCAGGGCATAAAACCTCTCCTGGGTGTCCATGCTGGGGCACATGAAGGTGGACAGGTTTTGCCGCACCTCCACGTCCTTCTCAAAGTTCTACGTGAAAGATAATGAGGCTTGCGTCAGTATAAAAACATGCACATTGAATTGATGTGTTTTGTGTTTTTGATACTCACATAAGTGGACACAACAGTCCGGATGTCCATCATGGTCGGGCCTCCCTTGAGCCCCATCTCCGACCAGGCTCGCCGGAAGTACCGGACCATATCCCTCGCCTCTCCACGGCCGAGGGACGAAAAAAAATATGGGTTTGTTGGGACGGCCCTGGAGCGGAGGCGGAGACACGTCCGGCACCATTCATACTCCTCCGCCTCCAGATAGATCTGGGCCATCCCAAATTTGCGTGACAACCGGGAAACTCAAAGCAGAGGACTCGAATGCAGAGTACTGGATGAAGCAGATGATTTTATTTCTTTAACGCCGGGCAACACCGGGGAACAAAAGGCACCTCCAAAAAAAGAGGGAAGAACAAAAAGCGCCTCACGACGAGGGAAGATCAAAATTAGACACTAACTAAACTAGAACTACCGATAGGGCAAAGGCCAACAAAAAAAAAAAAAAATCACTCTTACGAGGAACTATAAGAAAACAACAAAAACTAGACTACGAGATAAATACAGACTTGACTGTGACGAGAGGGCTGGTGATCAGGACAACAGACTTGACACACTGGCACAGGACAAAGGGAGACGCAGACTATAAACACACATGGAGGGAAATGGGGAACAGGTGGACACAATCAGGAATCAGGGAAGACAATCAGACTGGTGACACATGAGGAAGGGCAAGTGACCTGAAACAAGAGGAGAGTTAATTTCCAAAATAAAACAGGAAGTCACAAAACAAACATGGAGACAGGACAAAAACTCAACTTGACATACCGGTGTGACAACAAGTACAGACGCAAACCGAAGAAATGTTAAAATTCAGAAATGAAATTGAGCACACGGTCACTACATAAGATATTCCCACTGTGTGTGTTGTGATTACAGCCAAACATCCATGATTGAGTCAATGATGAATATCTATTCTATGTGTAGTCTGAGTCATCAATAAACACACACACACACTATGAGACATGTTACCTCCTTTGTCTCTTGCATGTGTTTGTTTGTTTACATGTGATAGGGTTTCAGATCAGTGATTATAAATTCTGAATACAGATACACAGATTATCAATTAAAGATGATTGATTACTGATTACAGATGAAAGATTAGTGCTTTTAAATGAGTGATTACGAATTATTGAATTCAAATCACAGATTACAAAATTACAAATGACTGTTTACAGATTATCAGTTAAAGATTGTTCATTATAGATGAACAATTACAAATTATTGATGTACCCGTCTTAAAATCTGGAGTCCATGAATAAAAATGATTTGATGACTCAGCAGAAATCTAGTATCAGGACACAATTTATGTAAATAAATATTTTGTTGTACTGAAATGGAATGAAAAGTGGAATGACTTCAGATGATGAATATATTATTTTGTCAAGCTGTAACACTGACTTTATTAATTCAAATGAGCAGCAGACATCAGAGAACATTTACCACATATTTTATGTAAAAAAATATTAATCCTTTTGAGGTTTTATATTCATAAAGAAATCCACCACAGCTGAGAAAATTGATGTCAACATGAAATGAATAGAAACAAAGTCCAGTTCAAAGACAAATGTTTAAGATCTACCACTGGAACCTTTCAAAATAAGATTACTGACTGCAGCTTGAGGGAAAATAACTCACCTGTGATCCAGACCTCTGATCCAGATCTGTGGAGACAGCAAACTTCCCCTGACTTTGACTCGATGTTGATGGTTGGGTGAATTATCATGTTCCTGCAGCTGAGGGTCTCCTGTACACTGCTGCCATCAAAGAAACCTGACTGATGCTCGAACATGTTGACTTCCTCCCTCAGTCTGTTTTCACTGGTGGAGAGCCACACCTTCCATCCTGGGCAGTAATGAGGAGCTGGTCTGTGGTGTTGACAGTCCTGTCTGGAGGTGAAGAGGTATCAGAATCCAATTGCACCAACACTACTGTTACTCTTTCATAGAGGAAACCAGGGATTAAGTACAGGTAGATGTGGGACCAGCAGTGCTCAGGAAGTAGGAGAGGCTGGAGTTTGGCCGTGCGTTTTATGTTCATGAATCATGGAGACCACCAGAAGTTCTCCCAGAGAAAGTCAGACATGTGATGAACGAACATGTCATGAGGCCAGCGCTATGACAGTTTTTGTGTTGTGTTTGTCTGTACTATTTGTTTCTGTTCTGTCACTGTCTCTCTACCTGTTTTTATGTCTATGTTACCTTCCCCTCCCCCTTGCACTCTGTACACATGGTTTGTCACAAGTGGAGTTCTAGCCAATCTCAGCCTTTGAACCAGTACTACGCTGTTGCTTGTCAGTTCGTAATTTAAACCTGTTTTCTTTTGTTCAGGTCCTGTCCTGCTTGCCTGCCAGCCCAGCCATCTCCTCAAGCCCTCCTGCAGCTATTCCCCCCCCCTGCACCCACTCTCCAGCCCAGCACCTCTCCTTCCCCACACCTCTCTTATCACAAATAAACTGTTTCTTTTGACAGTTGTTGTTTCAATTTGTGTTCCTTGCTGAGTCGTGACAGAACATGAGGACCAGAGGATTTTGGGAAACTGGAACAAACAGCCAGAAGGTCTGCCATCAGGTAAAGCCTGTCTGTCTGTTTCTGTCTGTCTCTCCACTTCTGTGGTTAAATCATAATTTTCTTTCTGTTTGCTGACACACACACACACACACACACACACACACACACACACACACACAGGGGTAGTGAGGGGTGAAACTGAGTCTCCTAAAACAAATTATCATCTCCTCCTTTACCGTCACCATGGAAACACTACAGTTTCTAATACGCTGTAGTGTCACCAATGATTAGGGGTGGGAGTACTCCCTCTGGTACGGGAGGGAGGGTGCACTGGCCCTCCACCCGGTAGGCCTCCCGTATCCTCAGTCCCAGGAAGGTGGCTGCAGGTTCCAGCGATGGCCTTTTCCGTACCGGACCTCTGTCCAGTTGTCCATTCTTCCAGGTGAGTTTAAAAGTTTAACAGAAAACGCTTTCCCAAGTTAGGGAAAGGAAAAATCTTTTGAAATGTAAAATAAAAAGGAACTAAGACTCCTGGCAGTTCAAAAAACCTTTTATTTTTACAAACAAAAATAAAAGTGAAATAAAAAATACAAAATGAAATAAAAGATTTACAAATAAAAAATGGTGTGCAAAGGCAACATTTCGACCCTATGAGGTCTTCTTCAGGCCGTGCACACCTAGCTAAACAAGATAAGTCTGCTCTCTCTGTGTGCAGATGCTGTCTTCCCAAGAGTCAATAGAGAAATGAGCTCCCACTCTGCAGTCACTTATATACACCCACCAGGCTCTGCCCCATTTCGTCTCCGGAAAGTTCCCGGTACACACATTTTACCTATTTACAATTGAGTTTTACATCAAATTAGCTTAAAAAAAAAAAAATCAAGTAAATAACAAAATTATGTTTTTACACACATTACAAGGGTTAGGGTGAGGGATAGAACTCTGGCTGGAGACTTACAGTGAATCCACACTGCTCCAGCCAGATGGTGCACGGGCCATTGGTGTGGGCCTCCGAGGCGATCACATCCTCCCACTCCCAATCACTCCCTCCTCCTGGCTTGGGTTGCCGCGCACAGTCCCGTGCTGTGCTTCCAAAGCCACCATGAAAAAGTACAAAAAGCACTCCCCACTCCACATTTCCCTTAATAAAAACACAAAAGTGCACTACCTTTGTGCTGGGTCAAAAAATTGGACTTCACGGGTCCTCTTCTGCTTTCACTCTGCCTTTGTTGCAACATTTTTAGGGTTAGGACATGGAGAGTGGGTGAGAACCGGCAGCGCGAAGCGGTGTTGGGTCTCAGTGCATGGGCCATCCTGCTCCGGGTCAGGTGAGTCCTATTTTAGATTGAGACCTTTGGGATATATTGTCTCTAATTTTCTAATCCATGATCTTTCAGCTCGGGCTCTCTGGGCGGTGTTCCAATTTGGATCCCTCTGGAGGACTGTGGCCCAGACAGACGACCATCCATGGGAGACAAAATGGCTGACGAGGGTGTGTGTGTCTCTCCTCCTACGGATGTTATACCTGTGCTGTGTAAAACGCAGGAGGAGTGTGTTTTTGGTCTCCCCGACATATTGGAGCCCGCAGGTCTGACACTGGATCAGATACAGTTTTTAGAATGGGGGTTTCCCTGGGTCATGGTCTTGAAGACTGTTTTGTTTGCATGGCTGTGTATCAATGTGAGGTGTTTGAAAAATTCCCCCTGACCCCTGGGTTTAGAGATGGTCAATGGTTTGAGTTTGGCTTTGACCAGGTAGTCTTGAAGATTTGTTTTTTTCTAAAAGCTGCTATAATTTTGTATTTTTTCCGGTGCTCCAGATTGATAATTTTGTTATTAAAGTTGTCTTTGATTTTCCTAATTAATTGTATTGCAGGTCTAGAGTAAGTGGTGATGAAAGGGAGGAGCTCTCCCGTCTCTGTCGGCCCGTGTCTCCAGGAAGGTTTTGAGGGCCTCCCTTCTGAAGGAGCGAGCATAGCCCCTGGTGGCTAATGCTCTGAAGAGTGTTTTTGTGGCCGTCATGAAGTCGCTCTGATGAGTGCAAATCCTGTGGAACCGTAATAGTTGTGATTTCAATAATCCTTTGTAAGTATGTTTCGGATGATAGCTGGTTTTGTGGAGCAGAGCATGGGTATCTGTTTCTTTGAAAAATACTTTGATGTCTAATTTGTTGTTTTGTTGAAAATTTGTCCCCTTGTAGGTGGTTGTATCCAGGAAGTCGACCGACGTGGTGCTGGATTTTAGCTTGATGGACGGGTTATGATTGTTCAAGGTAAGTAAAAATTGATCAAATTCCTCCATGGAATGGGGCCAGACCCCCCAAATGTCATCTAAATATCTATAATAATGTGTGGGTTTATATTTGCAGGATGCCAGGGCGGAGGTTTTCCACTGCCATGAAAATGTTGCATAAAATGATGCATAAAATGTTTGCATCTTTCCCATGGCAGTGCTAATTTGTAGGTAGAATTTGTTGTCAAATTCAAAATCATTTCTTCTGAGATTAATTTCTAATAATTGTAAAATTTCCTTATCTGGCCTATTCTTGTCTGGATATTTAATAAAGATGTTTAATAGCCTGAATGCCTTCATCTATGTCAATATTAGTATACAGACTGTCAATATCTAATGTGAACAGAATGCAATCTGGGGGGACGTGGAGTTGTTTGACTGTCAACAAAATGATAGGTGTCTTTAAGATATCCAATATGTTTGTTGGATAAGGGATTAATGTAGTGATCAATAAATTGGGCTGTGTAATATGTCTCGCTGTCACAGTCTGACACTATGGGTCTCCCGGGTGGAATCTCAAAGGGAACACTCCATTTTGATTGCTCCTTGTGGATCTTGGGGAGGAGATAAAAAAGTCTGGGCCTCGGGATGGGGTTGCCCACCAGGTAAGTAAATTGTTTTCTTTATAAATCCTTTATTTAATAATGATTGAATAATTTGTTGAACTATTTTTTTCGTTTCAGGATAAATGGGCTCCTTAAAAGGGGAATAATATTTCCTGTTGTTCAATTGTCTGTAACCCTCAAATAGATATTGTTCTCTGTCCATTATGACCACCACACTTCCTTTATCTGCTGGTTTTATAATGATATTTTTATTCTCTGTCAACTCCCTCAGAGCTATAATTTCTCCGTGACTCAGGTTGGCTCTGGGTTCGGATGGATGAAAATTGTTTTCAAAGTAATTAAAATCTGCTTTGATTAAACCTGTGACTTCTGGTGATAATTTTGACAAGGGGGGGCTCCATTCGGATTTATGAGTGAAAGGGATGAAGGCCCTATCTTTTGTTTTGAAAATACACATTCAGTTTGATTCTCCTATGATACTGCTGCAGATCCCATCTGCTCTGCTCCAGCATGTTCCTCTGGCTCCCTCTGCTGGGGATGAAGGAGAGGCCTTTAATAAGCAGTGTGAATTGGGACCAGGTAAGTTTAAATTTTTGTGCCAAAACAATGACATTTTTCGACCCCTCCTGATCATGCAGGCTTATGGGGACATGAATTTTACATAACCCATCCAGTAGTCAAACATGTGATGGGCTGTAGTTTTGGTCCAGTGTATTTTGTCTCTTGTAGCAAATAATTTGGAGTTCAACTTTGGGATGTAGCAGCAGTGTCTTTGAATTAGCCCGTTAAGGTGCGCCAGGCAGGACTGCTCCTCCAGGTGTCAGTCATCTGAGAAACTGATTAAAAAAAAAAAAAAAAAAAGTACCCAGATCTCGGCTGAAGGAAATTTAGCCTCGGCAGCATCAATTGTGGCTAATAGCTGCTGGCTAAGGATTGTTTTCGGCATGGTATTTGTTATTTATCCTGAATGACAAAATAAATTTTTCCACCGTGGTGGAGGTGGTACTTTTGTCGATCAGCGCCTTTGCATGTGCTAATGTAGCTCCTGGATAGCCCTCAATTTGTAGGTGTCGGCTTTGAAAGGGGGGCATTTTGGCCAAATTAGAATCCCCTATGATAACCCACCGTTTGTGTATGCTAAGGCCCCAGTCCTCCATTTTATTGTTTGTGTTTTGTAGGTCTTCTGATAGTGGGTTCTGGTGTGGTGGGCTGTATGGCACGTTTAGGCCGTAGCGAGAGCCTACTTTGGGTCGGTCTCCTAAGGCTCTTCCACCTGGCTGGAGTGGACTGGGTGGGAGGAGGAGGGATGGCCTTAGGGCTCTTTTGAGGGGGATCCAGGCTCTCTTCGGATGAGAGACACGTGATGGAGTCGGATATGTGGACGACCGCCGGGTTCGACGGAGTGGCTGCCCCCGCGGGCCCAGCCGTCAATGTGGGAGCGGCCGGTGACGCGGGAGGAGGATCTCCAGGTAAGTTTGCATTTTGGGTTTCTGTTTTTTTCCAGTGCAGGGGCCTCTGACCTACGGGTCCTCTGGGGCTTTGGGGGGGGACTGTAGAAAGAGATCCAGGATATCTCCAGAAGCAGCAGGTGTCAGGTGAGGAGGGGGTGCCTGAGGTATTGCCGTGTCCATGATATTAACTATGTTTCCCTTCTGTGGGGGTGACCATCCCCCTGTCTCCACAGTCATAGTGGCTGTGTCCACACAGTTCGGTGTACGGATTTGTTCTGGGGCCCGAACTGGTGGTGGAGAGTGGGTCAGTGTCTCCTGCACGGCAGGTGGAGAGGAGCCCCGGGCCCCCACCAGTTCCTCCCCTCTTATTTTAGGTTCCGCGTTAACCCTCTCTGTGTGGATTAGTGCTTCAATGTTGTGTTTTGTGGTGATTTGTGTTTTCTGATTTTTTGTTGTTACAGGAGGTGGAGGTGGGGAGGGGTGGGCTGTCAGGCCTCATCCCCTCCTCTCTCTCTCTGTCGTGGGCTTGAGCTCGGCGACCATGAGGGCCTCAACCTGCTCCAGGGTCTCGGACCGGAGCCGTCTCCCCAGGTTCCACTTTGCCCAGACGGTGGCGATTTGGAAGGGGCCTTGCCACTCTCCCTTTGTTAGCCCCTTTAAGGTAAGAAGGTCTTTTTCCAGGGAGTCATTGTAATGATCCCTTAGGATTAACATTGTTGTGTGTTCCCAGTTTTTTGCATTTCCCTCAATGAGTTGTTTGGTGTCCTCATTAGGGCTGGCTGGTTTGATTGTTGTGGTGAGGTGTTCTGTCAGTTTTTGGATTGTAGGGGGGGCCTGTCAGAATCCACGTTATTCAGGTGGTGGGCCATTTTGATGATTGTGTGTATGATTCTGACCTTGATGCCAAAGTCTGGGTCTGAGGACTGTGGCTTATTTTCTTCCCTGTTTCCCTCCCTCTTTTCCCTGTGTGTGTTTGTGCCCGTTTTGTGTGTCGTGTGATGTGTGTTCTGGTTTGTGAAGTATTTCACAGGTTGTTTTTTGGGGGCCATACGGCCCCCTGGTACGAAAAATTGTGGCCTGTAGCCATGCTCCACATGGTGGTGGTAGCGTTAAAGGTAGCCGTCCTGGCGCCCGTGACCCCTCACCACAGACGCACAGCTGGGGTGCTGCCCTGTGGCCTCGTAACAGTGATGGGAGCGGTATTCGGGTGAACGGCGGCTGGGCCTCTCCTCCCGCCGCCGTCTGAGTCGGTCACATCGGTAAGAGACCACCGTCCAGCCCTCATCCCTGCTCCTGCCGAACATTGTGTGGCTGTTATTAAAGGTAAGAAAAAATTGGGAAAAAAATTAAGCAAAAAGTGGAACAAGCTTTGAATGCAATGTTTCAGTCTGTAATCAGACCTTCTTCAGGCTAGCTTGTTCAAAAACTGGGGTGAAAAAGTGTTTTATTCTCTCTGTTCGTCTGTGTGTGTTTCCTCAAGCTCTGTGCAGCAAGTGAGACAGAGGCGCAGGCAGCCTGGCTATTTATAGAATGGGAGGAGTAGGAGTGGCCAGTGTGCCAGGTGCCAGCACTTTGCCGCTTTTTGTTTAACCCCTTCAGCTCTGCCTGATACAAACACAGTGAAGAGTAATCTCTTTTCTCTTTTTTAGGTGACTTCCAGGTTCTATTTCTCTTTTTTTTGGGTGAGTATTGTTTTTCCACGTGAGTACAAAAATTCTGTTTAATTAATTTTGATTTTTTCTTTTTCAGGGCAGGTAAGTATTATTTCTCTTTATTTTTAAATTTTTAAACACGTGGATATCAGACAAATTAGATCTTTCCAGGTGTGAATTTGTCACACGGTGAAGTCAAGTTGGTTTTTGTTCTGTCTCGTCATTTCCTGTTTTATTTTGAAATTTACCTGCCCTCTCGTTTCAGATCACTTGCCCTTCCGTTGTGTGTCACTTGTTGCCGTGATTCCTGATTGTCTCCACCTGTTCCCCATTACCCATCTGTGTGTCTATATAGGTTCCTGTGCCAAAGTGTTTCATTTGTTTGTTCACCCAAGCCAGCTCCAAGCCTTGTCCACAGTCTAAGCGTGTTTGTTCGTGAGTTTTTTTTGTTCTGCCTCGAAAGAGTGATTTTTGGTTGTAACTTTCTTAGTCTTGCTTTTGGTTTCTAGTGCTTAGTTTAGTGTATAGTTTTGTCTAGCCTCCACCTTTTTAGGAGAGTTTTTGTTTTGTAACTGTTCTTCTAGTAGGGGTTTTAGCATCATATAGGCTGCAAGTTGCAGCCGCTTTGCACAGCCAGATCCTTAGTGTGTGGCACTCTGTGGCAGCAGGCGGTCAGGGAGGGAGGGGGACGCACGCACGCGCACGCGCACACGCGCACACACGCAATCAGGAGGTTGTGATGTCGGACGTGTTGACGCGAGCACTGGACAGGCCCGCTCCCTTGCTGATCTTCTCACAGCTGTGTTGTGCAGGAGAGGGGAAGAGGAAAAACAGAGATGGAGAAAATGAATTTTTAAGTCAGAGCTGCTATGTTCTGGTTGCTTAATGAGCACCCCTGTTTAAGAAATGAAAAGTACACTCACTGCCTCCAGGGTTAGGAACTGTGAATTTATCTCTGACTCTCCCCGGGTGGTCCGCCGACTCAGCCGGTTTGGTGTGGCGAGCCAAAGGCAAGGCACGGGCCGGCGCATGTCACTCAAAGTCCTACGCACTTTACACGTCTTCATGTAAGGGAGAATAGGAGGAAGGAAGGAAGTGAGTAAAGTTTTGAATCATAGGGCCATGTTCCAACAAACATTAGTGGTAAGGAGTCTAGTAATTTGGCTGTGAAAGGAGAGTGTAAGCCAGGCAAGGCTCCATCCTGGTGTGAACACAGAGGCCAGGAGAAATTGGGAAATGGGACTGCATCACCACCAACCCTCTGCCTGTCTAGGCTTAACCCTGGTTCAGGAAATGGAGGTAGTGGAAGTCTGAACCTAGGGCCAGGGTTAGGGTTGGGGTTAGGGTATCAGGGTTATGTTTTTGTTGCACTGGCCTGTTGACCTGCCGTAGTTCTCTCTTAATGAATGTTTGTTTTGGGTGATGATTCTATGTAAAGGGATGTTTGGGAGTGGGTAAACCAGGCTGAGGTTTGGCGAAGAGGCATCGCTCATCCCCACCACCCGGAGGAACAGGGTTCGAGTCCAGGACAGAGGAAGAGAGCACCTCCCCGTCGGGCGCTGGAGACCCCCCGGGGAGCATGGAGCCAGCCACTCCAGTAAATTTTAAGGATTTGGTAAAATAAAACTGAGCTCCTTCACCACCAGAAAATGCCCACAAACAATTCATAAATATATAAATATATGGATAAGATAATAAATAACACATAGACAAAAATTACAATTAAAATCAACCAAAGTGCATAAAAGTAAGTGCTCTGGATGTCATGCGTGCATACTAAAAAAACAAATTTATATACATAAGGTTAAAAGCTAAAACACATGCTATAATCCATAAATAAATTATAAAATAATTATAAAAATGATAAATAAGTGCCAAATGGTGGGCAATCTAAAAGTGGTGTATTTCTGTAGGGCCCGTGGTGCAGTGGCTGGCTACATGCTCCCATCCCTGAGGGAGCCGGGTACAAATCCCCGCCAACGCGCCGAGGGCAACCGCCGCAGGGGGAAATCCTAAAAGTTTTGTTTGTCATTGAGCCCATTGGGGGTCTTGGTGTCCAATTTAAAAATCCAGATTTTTTCGGCTCTCTTCCTCTGTCCGGTGCTCCATTTATCATTAGACTCCAACCCAGAGATGATAAGTTTATTGAACGGGTGTTGTTGGAAGTGTTGGACTAGTGGGGTGCCGAGTTTGCCTTCTCTGATGTAATACATGTGTTGTTTTAGACGGGTGTGTATGTTGTGTTTTGTTTTGCCAATATAGTGTTTATTGCAGATGGTGCATGTGATGATGTAGACCGTGTTGCTGGTATTGAGGGAGAATGAGCCTAAGGTGGGGTATGAAGCTCCGCTGTATATATTTGTGATGTATTTTCTGTTTTTGTAGTGGGTGCTGTAGTCCAGATGTGCCTGAGGTCTATGGTCAGTGAATTTGGAGTGTACCAGAATATCTTTCAGATTTTTGTTTCTCCTGTAAGCTGAGATGGTTTTGTGGTTCTGGAAGGCTGGGTGTTGTAACTGTAGGTGGGTGAAGTTTTGTTTGATGATCTGGTGAAGGCTGGTGATTTTATGTGAAAAGGTGGAAATGAATGGCAGGATGTGTGTGGGAGTCTGTATGGGAGGGTTTGTGCTTGGTTGTGTATTAGGTCCCTGGGGAGAAGGGTTAGGGTTATCCCAGGCGGGAATGTGCCCGAGGCTATGGCTCGGCTGATAATGTGTTTGTGATGGACTGCTTGAATTAATTTAAAGTATTGTTTGCTGATGTTTCTTGTTTCCTGGTCCGGTGGTTGGCTTATAACGGATGGTGTGTTTCTGGCTATGTCCGAATAAAGTGCTGGTTTTGTGCTAATGGACACGAGTGGTCTTGGTGTAGTGTGTGTGTTTGTATGTGCGAGCTGTGAACTGGAAGTTCTTCCACTCAAAGGAATGGCCTTTTCTCTGTGTGATGTCATATTAATCATCTGGTGTGTGTGGGTCCTTACCTTTAGGTGTTGGTGGCGTTGTTATCGGTGGGTAGGATGTTCTTTTCCTTTTTTCGGATGCTGGCTGATGGTTTTGGGAGGTAAGTACCGGGTGTTTTTCCTGTTTGTGGAGTTAGTATGCTTTTTCCTTTTTTCCGGGTCCAGTGGTACTTCTTCGATGGGGAGTCTGAAGAGGATGAGACTTAACAAAGCAAAGTATTTCCCCTTCCTCCCTTGTGCCGAAAGTAGTCCACGTTAAAAGCAATGTTCCACTTGGTAAAAACAGAGTCCCAGTAAAAAAGTGTCCCAGTAAAAAAAGAGGGTTTTAAGTCCTTTCCCCTCCCGTTAAAAAAAGGGTTTTGCCCTTGGGCAGAACCCACCACACACTTAAGATGATTAAAAACACTTAGCTTTATTCAAAAAAATCCTTAAAAAACAAGAATAAGATGAGTAAAAAACTATAAAAGAGTAAAAGGTTACAGTACCGTTGAGTGGTTTTAAAAGGATCTCCTGACATTTCGCAAATCTATTGCTTCTTCAGAGGAGGGTATCCAGTCCACAGCTCAGGCAGTTTTTGAATGTTGGAGGAAGAGGTGAGTCCTCCTCCAAGATTCAAAAACCGACCAATCAAGATAGTGTGCCGATGATGTGGTGTGGTGTGGTGTGATAGGGTATGTATCTAAGGCGGTGTTTAGATTTTGGAGGAAAGTTGCTGTTTTGTCCTGATTGGTCAGTTTCTAGGTGTCGGCCTGTAGTAATAGGATGAATATGTTGTATGTATAGGTTTGGTGTAGAATGAGGATAACTCAATAGGCAAAGCCAAGAGCTCCTCACCGAAGAGGGGGCTCGAGGCCCAGAGCCACTAATCCTTTTTAAAAATATATATATAAGTGGTGGGTGATGTTGAATGGAGATATTATCTGGTTATGTGATGTTATGTGTAGTTAGCTCAACAGGAAGAGCCGAAAGACACCGACCGGCTGGGACGGGCTCAAGGCCCGCCAAGGCAAACCATTTTCTAGTAAGGAAAAGAAATCGGTGAGTGTTATGGGTGGATATCTTTATGTAGACAAGTGAATTTAAATAGCTCAGGTTAGGGTTAGGGTTAGGGTTAGGGGTTAGGTTAGGGTTAGGGTAGGGGTTAGGAAGGGACATTCTCCCTCCGAAAGGGAAGGAGGGTGCACGGTCCACCCATCCTCCGACCTCCGGGACCCCAGTCCCGTCTCTCTTCTTGGGGACGCCTCCTCCGTCTCCCGTAACGGACCTCCGTCCATCCGTCCATAGTCCGAAGATTTTTTCGGCAACAAAAAACACTTCCGTAGAAGGAAAAACGACCAGGTAAGTAAAAAAAGGTAAGTAATTAAAAAAATACAAATAAATGAGAGAGTCTCTTAAAAATGAAGAGATTATTTATTTAAAATAAAATATTAACAAACACAACGTTTCGACCTCTAAATGGTCTTCCTCAGGTCTTAATGTATTAATAAAAACTCTCCTCTCTCTGTAACAGGTGCTGCCTGTACGAGGTTCAAGGGAGAAATGAGCTCTCCCCTTCACCTCCTGCTCTTATATAGGAGACCAGACTCCGCCCCTTTTGGCCTGCATCCAGCTCCCCGGTAAGTCTCCGTAACAAATTAAATACACTGTGTTTTAACTATTGACCCCTTTTCAATGAATTTTTCACATTTTTAACTTAAATTATATCTAAAAAAATATCTAAAAAAACCAATAATTATTTTAAAACAATCATTACATCATCAACTTATTTTTAAACATACAAACATCCATGAACTCAGTATTTTTAAACTTATTTTTAAACTTATTTTTAAACATACAAACATCCATGAACTCAGTATTTTTAAACTTATTTTTAAACTTATTTTTAAACATACCAACATCCATGAACTCCGTATTTTTAGCATTTACCATTATACTATAACCCCCATGAGTTAAACTATATATATCTCAGTAAATTAAAATATTCATTACCTCAAATGAAAATGGTTAGGGTTAGGAAAACTGAAGTAGAGAAATAAGTGGGTGGTTAGGGTTAGGGTTAGTGGGTGGTTAGGGTGTGGGGGATACTCCCTCCGGTAGGGGAGGGAGGGTGCGCTGGCCCTCCACCCGGTAGGCCCCCCGTATCCCCAGTCCTGAAAAGGTGTCTGCGGGTTACGGCGACGACGTCTCCCGTACTGGACTGTCGTCCAGCCATCCATCTCCAACTCTCTTTTTTCCCTTTTCTTGGAAAAAGGTAAAAACTAAAAATCGCTTTCCTCACTCAGGAAAGGAAAAAATACTTTAATAAAAAACTGAGGCTGCTTGAATTTAGAAAAAAATGAATTTTTATTTTAAACACAAAATTAAAATAAAATAAAAATATCAATAAAATAAACAATACAAATTAAATAGTGTGGGCAGCGTTTGACCACTTAGGGTCTTCTTCAGGCCTTGCACACAAAAAAACTCCTCATAAACTGACTGCAGTCTCTCTATTCTCTCCTCTAGAGTCCAAGCAGAAGTGAGCTCCCACTCTCCTCCTCTCCTTATATACCCTCATCGGGCTCCACCCCCTTTACGTCTCCGGTAAGTTTTCGGTACACTTTTTTCAGATACCTACAAACTTGTTTAAACACAACTTAAAA
>JAAROE010000330.1:0-5000 GCA_036365135.1 Miichthys miiuy | reverse complement strand
AGTCTGTATGCCGATGGCTGCTTCACTCTGCACTCAGGTCTGCCAGGCAGGGGTTTGTGCGGCAATGGACATGGCATGTAGCACTTTAAGTACATTCCCCTGCATCCACTAGGTGACCACACCCTCATTTGCCGTCTGTCTGCGTGCCTGACAGACGTCAGTCAGACGAGAGACGTCTCGAGAAAACCAAGGAGATGGTGATTGACTTCAGGAGAAAATCAGCCCGTGCACTCCCCTATTCAAGTTTTTTTAAAAACATTGACAAAAAAATCAATGCTATACTTTATCAATATTTTGTGTTTACAGTAAATGATGAATCTTCAGAACAGATGATCTGAGAGACCTGGAACCTGGTCAGACCCCACCATTTCAGGGTAAGAGCTTTCCAACTGTACAGTAAGTCTATGCGCTATTCCGTTTTCAAGATATCTACCTTTTTTATTTTGTGACTCTATCAGTTAGCTGTTAGCTAGCATGCTAGCAGATGTCAGCTAAAATGCCACATCTAAGATGTATGTTAGTTGTTCAAACTTACATGTGGTGTCCTGTTCTGAGCCAAGTGCATCAGTGTTCTAAAAACTTTATTATAACAAACAGAATTGATAGTGGTGTCTGGAAAATGTAAGGACATATTGGATTAGAACTGTGTTGTTGGGGTCTGCAGAGGTCACTAGTGCCACCAGTCCAAAAGTACTACTTGGAGGTTGGACTTAATTGGAGGTTGGTCTTAATTGCTGGAATACCAATATTCCAGCAAGACGACCACTGGAAAGACTGTGTTGGTTTTCGAGTTTTCACAATGCAAAAATGCCCAACACTCCATAATCCAAAGTCCAGTAACAGAGGGATGGAACTGGGGATATTCAGGGCCAGGCAGACAGGCTTAAGAGTTTGCATGGCTGGTCAGGAGGAGGTTGATTTTGCTGGGTTTTGTTGATTTTTAGGATACTTAATTGTGTTTAATGAATTTCCCCTCATGGATTAATAAAGTATATTCTAATCTACTCTATCTATAGCTGTGCCAACCAGAGTTGAGTGCAACAAAATTTCTCAATGAACATTTCTCCAGATAATATTGCTGTGTTTACACTGCACCACAAACATGCAGACAAAGGCAGATGATGTGGCTTCTCCAGAAGCACATAAATATTTATGTACGTTTTAGTTTGAATGTATTTAAAAAAAAAAAAAGACAGAGCCAGAGCAGAGCATATCATTTTTCATCAATATAGTTGAGTTTCTCCTGCAACACAGCAATATATCTGTTATAGAGACTTATATGGACTCTGTTCTAGGCTACAATAATAACTGGTAGAAAGAATAAAAATAAGCAAATTTTTAATTATATATATATATATATATATATATATATATATATATATATATATATATATATGGATCTTTACCAGTTGAGTCAAGGGAGAAGATGGCATATTGGATGCAATACACAATCAGCTTTTAGTCTGTATATTTACTAAAAACCTGAATAACAGTGCCATCTAGTGGTCTGGAGCATATAGAAAAGCTGGATCTTTATAAGATGGGTCTATAGAGAAGATGGCATATTTCACGCAATACACAATCATTGAAACATTCGAAGGTAAACGGTATGGTGGATTTTACACCCACTTTATTGATACAGCAATGTAAAAAGACCCATCATAGACCCCAAAAATCCTAACCCTAAAAAAAAGCCTTTCCCTATAATATTTTTGGAGAATGGATGGCTGGACGGAGGTCCGATACGGCAGGCGTCGCCAACGCCCCCGCCAGCAGAACCGGGACTGGAGTTCCGGGAGGTTCACGGGCAGGATGGACAGTGCACCCTCCTTTCCTTACCGGAGAGAGGTTTCCCCTTTCCCTAACCCTAACCACCTACTTATCTGTTGCCCTAACCCTA
This sequence comes from Miichthys miiuy, assembly GCA_036365135.1. Lineage (NCBI taxonomy): Eukaryota > Metazoa > Chordata > Actinopteri > Sciaenidae > Miichthys > Miichthys miiuy. The sequence continues at coordinate 3,100 of JAAROE010000330.1, read as the reverse complement.
ACCACCCACTTATTTGTTGCCCTAACCCTAACCACCCACTTATTTCTGGTCCTAACCCTAACCACTTGTTAAAAATACTGAGTTCATGGATGTTTGTATGTTTAAAAATAAGTTTAAAAATAAGTTTAAAAATACTGAGTTCATGGATGTTTGTATGTTTAAAAATAAGTTTAAAAATAAGTTTAAAAATACTGAGTTCATGGATGTTTGTATGTTTAAAAATAAGTTGATGATGTAATGATTGTTTTAAAATAATTATTTGGTTTTTTTAGATATTTTTTTAGATATAATTTAAGTTAAAAATGTGAAAAATTCATTGAAAAGGGGTTAATAGTTAAAAAACAGTGTATTTAATTTGTTACGGAGACTTACCGGGGAGCTGGATGCAGGCCAAAAGGGGCGGAGTCTGGTCTCCTATATAAGAGCAGGAGGGAAGGGAGAGCTCATTTCTCCCTTGAACCTCGTACAGGCAGCACCTGTTAGAGAGAGAGGAGAGATATATTAAGACCTGAAGAAGACCATTTAGAAGTCGAAACGTTGTTTTTGTTATATTTTATTTTAAATAAATCTCTTCATTTTTAAGAGACTCTCTCATTTGTTTTTATTTTTTAAGTACTTACCTTTTTTAATAACCTGATTTTTTCCTTCTTCGGAAGTGTTTTTTGTTGCGGAATTTTTTTTCCAAAAGCTCGGACCATGGATGGATGGACGGAGGTCCGTTACAGGAGACGGAGGAGGCGTCCCCAGGAGGAGAGACGGGACTGGGGTTCCGGGAGGTCCGAGGGATGGGTGGACCGCGCACCCTCCTTCCCCTTCCGGAGGGAGAATGTCCCCTTCCCTAACTGGCTGAGTCGGTGTGCCACCCGGGGAGAGTCATCAAGATAGTTTAACTTTTCCTAAACCTAACCCTAAGTGAATTTTTAGTTTGATTGCATTTTTCATTGTTTTTAATATTTTATTTTAAAAACACAAGTTTTGAAGAATTTTTTTCTGCTTTTGGAGTTGGCAGTCATGCCATATTTGGATGAAGGATGGACAGAGGTCCATTACGGACGGAACCGGAGGCGAAACCAGGATTGGGACCGGGGTGGCGGGATGGACCGTGCACCCCCTGTGTCCTTCACGGCACGGGCTCCGTTCCCTCCTCCTCTCCTCACACTTCACACCTAACCCTCTAGTTTGAAATTATCAGGTTAGGAAACATTTGAGGTAATTAGAATTAATTAGAAATTAACTTAAATTAAATTAATATTAAATTAACATTAAAAAACATTTAAAAAATAATTTATTTTCAACAGCTTTGCCCCCAACCAATAGGAAGAGAGTTCATATCCTTTAACCCCACCCATGACCTTTCAGAAGAGGGCTAGGGTCCTCAGAACAGGACCAGGGTTTATCAAGGATTCCCCCAATCCAAAAACTCAGAAAACAATGATTTCTCATTGCTATACTGCCAATGCATTTCCATGAGGATCTTACCTGTCCATACTACATCCCTCATTTGTGGTGCAACAAAATCGACCCAGAATGCACTGGGGATAAAAATCGTTCATCGATCATGTTGAAACTATTTTACTGATTGGTCTCTGCTGATGATGTCATCAATGATCACACAACACTAGTGTGAAACACTTAAATTCACATTTAAAAAACATTTGGATATACAGTTTAGGTTACATAGGGAGGATTGATAAAATATATTTTAAATTGTTTTGAAACTGACTAAAATATTTCTGTTGACATGACAACAGACAACAGATCATCACAGATAACCATCAACAGGCTTCAAGAGGTAAAAGGAAGTCTAAATGGGCCTGAGTTTTAGTTTGTTCTTCTCTCATTTCTGACAAACACATATGATGGGGTGCTGCTTCACAGTGCAATGTTAATCCTCTACAGGGTTAGGTCATTAACTTTTTTTAACAGTGTTACAACTTTATACTGAAACACCACACTTTCAAACAGGAAACTAGTGTTAGAGTGCATTTGGGTAAAACATTTAAACATGAAATGAACAGTTTGAGACAGTTGAATTTTCTTTAGGCAGTTTGGATAAAACTTAATATTCAATGTGATTGTAAAACATTTAAATTTGGGTGGTCAGTAATCAGATTACTGTCATACCATCCTGCTACTACACTGAGTTGTCATAGCTGTACTGAGTTTTCTTTGGACATTTATACAGTTGACATGATCAAATATCCAATTTTCTACTGCAAATATACAATTTTCAGTTTTATGAACCTAAAAAATCATCAGGTCCTTTATGAGTTATTACAAAAAACTGTGAACGTGTTAATGTTCTCAGTGAAAGAAAGTAGTCTGATTCCTGACCACATGAAAGTTTTATAATAATTACATTGAACTGTTTTTTGTTTTGCTGATGTTTATGCTGGGATCAGTTTTTATTACATTATATAAAAACTGTTGTTTCTGCAACAGACCTGATCTGCACTAACTGTCTGGATAGGTTAAACTGGAGTCACTCTGGTTTAATCTGTTTCAACAAGTTAATCTGGACTCACTGTGTTTGGTCTATTGAGCAACAAATCAAACCACCAAGTACAACATCTAGGTTGCAGTGGTCCAGATCTGGATTCCTCGTGAGAAACAGGATAAACCAGATTGAGACATCGAGGATCAGATCAGGTCTAGATTAGTGACTGCAGATTCTTTCAGTTTAAGTTTGTTGAATCCATGACAACTGTTGGGTCCTGTCACTCAGATACTTTGACCCGGAACATGACGCGACCCAGAAACTTGTCCCGGTCATCATTGTTCCGCAGGTTGGGACCCTCAACTTTACACTTGACCATCTGCTCCACATTAAAGTCTTCTTTGGTCAACAGCAACTGGACAGTAACAACGGGTTGCACATAGTCTGGCTGTCAAACAGAGAGAGAGAGATGGAGAGAGTGATCAGATCACCATGTGATATACTGCTTTCCAGTCAGGGACATATTACACTAATGTAGTAATAATAATAATAATGATAATGATAATAATAATAATAATAATAATCTAAACAGACAGCATGTACTTACATGAGTTTTGTTTCCATAATAAGGGAAAAATATTTTATCCAGTCGACCTTCTGAGG
>JAAROE010000329.1:0-26661 GCA_036365135.1 Miichthys miiuy | reverse complement strand
GCTCGTCCTGCCGTTTGTTTATTTTATTTTTATTTTACTTCTGTAGTGTATATATATATATCTATATTTATATATCTATATATCTATATATATATATAGATATATAGATATAGATATATTTCTGCTGCTGTAATAAGTGAATTTCCTGCTGTGGGATAAATAAAGTATAATCTGATCTAATACTACATGAATATTGAACACTGTGCTGCAGTACTTTTATACACACAAAGTATTTATACTGCACACATGAAGTATTTCACTATACACTGTACTACATGAGACAAATATAAATACTGTGAAGAGAGCTGAAGTATTGCAGTATCTGTAGTAATACTACAAACATGTACTGCAGTATTACTTCATGCAGTACAACACGTCAGTACTTTAAACACTATGAGTACTTATTAAAATACTACGAGTACTGCGCTGCCATAATAAAAGCAGAGCCCTTCAGAATAAAAGCCTGTGTGCTCGTTATAAAACAAAGTGTCCTCGCGCTCTGAGCATCACACTGGAAATGAGTACAAAAACAAAAACAGAGATCAGCCGATGATGAGACGGTCACCTGTCTGTCTGTCTGTGCCTTACCTGTCTGTCTCTCACCTCTCTGTCTGTCCTCGCTCGTGCATATCCTCGTTCAGGTCCGCGGATCGAGGTAAACAGCTCGTGCAGCTCAGCCTCAGCAGCAGAGCAGAGGCGCGGGGCATCATGGGAAACAGAGTCCCCCCCCTTTGGCCCCCTGTGGTGACGTCAGTGTTCAGCGTCAGGCTCACACAGCTGAGGAGACCGTGTGGTGACGTCACTGGTTGTTTTATAACATCCTTGATGTAATGTCTGTATGTCTGTACCCATGTGTCTGTGTCTGTACCCATGTGTCTGTACTCATGTGTCTGTACTCATGTGTCTGTACTCATGTGTCTGTACTCATGTGTCTGTACTCATGTGTCTGTACTCATATGTCTGTGTCTGTACTCATGTGTCTGTACTCATGTGTCTGTGTCTGTACTCATGTGTCTGTACTCATGTGTCTGTACTCATGTGTCTGTGTCTGTACTCATGTGTCTGTACCCATGTGTCTGTACTCATGTGTCTGTGTCTGTACTCATGTGTCTGTACCCATGTGTCTGTACTCATGTGTCTGTGTCTGTACCCGTGTGTCTGTACCCATGTGTCTGTACTCATATGTCTGTCTGTACTCATGTGTCTGTACTCATGTGTCTGTGTCTGTACTCATGTGTCTGTACTCATGTGTCTGTGTCTGTACTCATGTGTCTGTACTCATGTGTCTGTGTCTGTACTCATGTGTCTGTACCCATGTGTCTGTACTCATATGTCTGTCTGTACTCATGTGTCTGTCATGTGTCTGTACTCATGTGTCTGTACCCTGTCTGTCTGTCTGTACTCATGTGTCTGTACTCATATGTCTGTCTGTACTCATGTGTCTGTACTCATGTGTCTGTACTCATATGTCTGTCTGTACTCATGTGTCTGTACTCATGTGTCTGTACTCATATGTCTGTCTGTACTCATATGTCTGTCTGTACTCATGTGTCTGTACTCATGTGTCTGTACTCATGTGTCTGTCTGTACTCATATGTCTGTCTGTACTCATGTGTCTGTACTCATGTGTCTGTACTCATATGTCTGTCTGTACTCATGTGTCTGTCTGTACTCATGTGTCTGTACTCATGTCTGTACTCATATGTGTCTGTACTCATGTGTCTGTACTCATCTGTACTCATGTGTCTGTACTCATGTCTGTCTGTACTCATGTCTGTCTGTACTCATGTGTCTGTCTGTACTCATGTGTCTGTACTCATGTGTCTGTCTGTACTCATGTGTCTGTCTGTACTCATGTGTCTGTACTCATATGTCTGTCTGTACTCATATGTCTGTCTGTACTCATGTGTCTGTACTCATGTGTCTGTCTGTCTGTACTCATGTGTCTGTACTCATATGTCTGTCTGTACTCATATGTCTGTCTGTACTCATGTGTCTGTACTCATGTGTCTGTACTCATATGTCTGTCTGTACTCATGTGTCTGTACTCATGTCTGTCTGTACTCATGTGTCTGTACTCATGTGTCTGTACTCATATGTGTCTGTACTCATCTGTACTCATGTGTCTGTACTCATGTCTGTCTGTACTCATGTCTGTCTGTACTCATGTGTCTGTACTCATGTGTCTGTACTCATGTCTGTCTGTACTCATGTGTCTGTCTGTACTCATATGTCTGTCTGTACTCATGTCTGTCTGTACTCATATGTCTGTCTGTACTCATGTCTGTCTGTATGTCTGTCTGTACTCATGTGTCTGTACTCATATGTCTGTCTGTACTCATATGTCTGTCTGTACTCATGTGTCTGTACTCATGTGTCTGTACTCATGTCTGTCTGTACTCATGTCTGTACTCTGTCTGTACTCATGTCTGTCTGTACTCATATGTCTGTCTGTACTCATATGTCTGTGTCTGTACTCATGTGTCTGTACTCATGTCTGTCTGTACTCATGTGTCTGTCTGTACTCATGTGTCTGTACCCATGTGTCTGTACTCATATGTCTGTCTGTACTCATATGTCTGTCTGTACTCATGTGTCTGTCTGTACCCATGTGTCTGTACTCATGTGTCTGTCTGTACCCATGTGTCTGTACTCATGTGTCTGTACGTACCCATGTGTCTGTACTCATGTCTGTACTCTCTGTCTGTGTCTGTACCCATGTGTCTGTACTCATGTGTCTGTACTCATGTGTCTGTATGTGTCTGTATGTGTCTGTACTCATGTGTCTGTACCTGTCATGTCTGTACTCATATGTCTGTACTCTCTGTCTGTCTGTACTCATGTGTCTGTCTGTACTGTGTCATGTGTCTGTACCATGTGTCTGTACTCATGTGTCTGTCTGTAGTCATATGTCTGTCTGTACCCATAGGTGGAAAATGTTTCCTGACGTAGCACTCGGTCGACACCATCAGCAACACAGACAGCATCAGCATCATCCACAGCAGAGCCACAACTCCATCACGCTTCCTTCACTCAGAACTCGTTCTTGATTTGTTGCTTGACTCTGTTGGACTTGTTTGTATGAAGTTATTAAAACTTTTTTTTGTTTCGTTTTTAATGAGTCAGATTCGACACGTCGCTCCACAGACGTTATTGTAGTTAATCAGCCAAATTAGTGCCAGTTTATTTATTAATTCTTAGTTTGTCATCGAACACCTCACATGGTTTGTAATGTTCTCTGTAGATTATAAATGTATCCACAGTGAACTGTTTGTTTGTGTCAGCAGAAAACTCAAGTTTAATTTAAACTGATTCATCACACACACACACACACACACGTCACTGTGTAACAGATGAAAGGCGTGTTAGCATCTGTTAGCTTCTGCCATACTACTGATACTAATACTAATACTACTACATCATTGACTGATGACTCAATCAGCTGTTCAACATGTTAATGATGACATCACAGATGACAGACAGGTGGTTCTGATGGATCAGGTTTATTGTTTCTGTACAAACATCAGCTGATTCTTCACACTCGAGATGGGTACAGCATCTGGAACAGGAAACAGAAAGTCACACACCACCACAATAAAACACTTCAAAATAAAATTATGAACCATCTGCAGGGTTCTGCTTCTGACCCGGTTCTGCACTCACCACTCTGACCTGGTTCTGACCTGGATCTGCCCTAAAGCCCCACTCACACCGGGGACGTAAGCGCCACGGTCAGCTGATCGCTGCCAGTCTAACCAATGAGAGCACTCACACCGGGCGCGCCGCGGAACGTCTCAGCAGCTGCAGCGCTGTCATTACGTAGCACTTCTATTTTTGACAGAGCCGTTGCTAAACCGCGTAAATCTCAACAGAGCAGATTGCACCAGACAGGAAATCCAACACAGAATCAACGTGATACACTTCCGCCTCCTTTCAAAATAAAACACAATACGCAGTTCATGTAGCCTATCACAACTTCACATCAACGTTACGTCATGACCGTGGCAGGTCAGCAGTCAATCGATCAAAGGGTCTCAACATGGACGACGACAGACTAACTGTTGAAGTGGAACAACACACAATAATTTATGACAACAGATCCTTTTATAATCTGTTCCACGTCGGAGAAGCAAAGTCAGCTGTTTGTTGTTTCCTTTATACACAGTTTATCGCGATCTCACGCACGTTCAGGATTCTCACGTGAATACGGCTGGCTCGCTACGCTGCCGCCACGCCCAGTGTGAGTTGACGCCGTGCAGAGGACGGAGCTAAACCGTGGCGCTACGCCCCGTGTGAGTCCCCAGTAACACTCCTCACTCTGACCCGGTTCTGCCCTGACACTCACCACTCTGACCCGGTGTCCGATGGCCTTGGCGGGCAGGTTGCTGCTGAACTTGGCTCGGACCATCCCGCTGCTGCCGTGGGCCCGGGTCACTTTTCCCAGATGACCCGGGTCTTATTGGGTTTACCGCCCGGAGTCACTGTGTTCCTGAAGGAGTGAGAAAGGAGCGTTAGATTACTACACGGGCGTGCACAGAGGTGGGTGGAGACAGCCTGAGGTCCAGATCAGACCCGGTTCTGTTTGATCTCCACGGGAAGTTTTATTCTGAAAGGTCTGCCTGACTTCCTGTTACTACATGTTAGAATCAACTCGTGTGTTACCGTGTCACCTGAAAACGATGGGACTCGTGGTGCGTTCACTGACCACTGATGGGACTCGTGGTGCGTTCACTGACAGTTCAGTGACAATGCAGTCATTTACAGCTAAGCAAAAAGATGCTAACATTAAACAGAGCTCTCTGATTGGCTGTCTGCTCAGGTGTGCCCTGTCTAACAGTCAGCACCTGTCTCTCTGATCCGTCCCCTCTGCGTGTCTTACTTCTTGGCCTTGTAGACGTAGGCGCATCGCTTGCCGAGGTAGAAGTCGACCTCGTCTCGGGTGTAGCATCCTTCGAGCTTCAGCAGCGCCGTGTGCTCGCGCTGGTTCCTCAGCCCGCGCTTGTATCCTGTGAAGATGGCCTTACTCCAGAGTCTGTGGACCAGAACCAGGTCAGAACCAGAACACACAGACCTGCAGCTCACTCAGGAACAGTGTGTGTGTGTGTGTTTTACCTTCCAGGCATCTTTGCTGTTATCCAGGTGAGTCCACCTGAAACACACGCAGCTCATTAACATTAGCCCGTACTAACATGTGCTGACGCGCTGTGTCTCTGAATAATCCGGTCACACTTTGTTCTGTAACATCAACACAAACACATGAGACGCTCTCGTGCTAACATGCTAACATTAGCTCGGCTCGCGGACACCGGGCTCACTTTAACCGGGTCAGAACCAGCACCGGGAGAGCTGGTGTGAGCAGGCCGACATGTGGCCGCTCAGCCCCGGCACAGCCTCGCTCACAGCGGGCTTCAGCCTGACTAAGCCCCGCTGTGAGCTCCTCACTCCGGTCTGAGCTCCGGACTGTTAGCCGCTTCATCCACCCTGAATCTCCGCCATCATGGCCCCGCTGACCGGCTCACGGTGTCCGGGCAGCGGCGGACAGAGTGCCGGTGTAGTGTGTGTGTATCAGACAGACAGGTAAGCCGGTACCGGAATTATTTGGCGGTATTTGGACATGTTGGCGCGCGCTTACCTTCACCGTGAGAGGAAGATGGAGGGAAAGGAAGTGCGCAAGGAATGCTGGGAAATTATTGTAAACAGAGGTGTCCGCGGAGCGCCGGAACAAAATGGCGGACTGCCTGAACGAAAATAATTTATTTTTATTTAATTTAAATGTAAACGAAGTGTTTACAAACAAGTTCTGATTAATTTAAATGTATGTTTGACACTTTAAACTAATTTAATGTTTTTATCTTTCTTATTGTAAAATGATAACATGATGAAATGCTGCGTTACATTTACATTAAACTATATAAACTGTTACAGTTAAAAAGTTTGTGTTGAATTAGTTTTCACAATCTGTTGATTTAATAGTTTAATTGTGTTTGTGTCGTTGTTAAAAATGTTGAAGAACATCTTCAAGTCTTCAGGCTCCACACACACACACACACACACAGTAGGAAGCGGGGATCGAACCTCCGACTATCTGATCAGTGTACGACCTGCTGTATGTCCATATAAGGAGCCTCATTTACATATTCATATTCTTGATTGTGTGTGTGTGTGTGTGTGTCACAGTTCAGTCTGAGTGTTTGACGTCAAATTAAAATATTTATTTATCAATTTAAATTTTCTTACAGCTTCAAATCGATTTTTACACGTTCAACACACAACCTGTCTGACGACCTGTCTGTCTGTGAGACGACCTGTCTGTCTATCTGACGACCTGTCTGTCTGTCTGACAACCTGTCTGACTGTGAGACGACCTGTCTGTCTGTCTGACAACTGTCTGTCTGACTGTGAGACGACCTGTCTGTCTGACAACCTGTCTGTCTGACGACCTGTCTGTCTGTCTGTCTGACGACCTGTCTGTCTGTGAGACGACCTGTCTGTCTGTCTGACGACCTGTCTGTCTGTAAGACAACCTGTCTGTCTGTGAGTGGCTGTACATCAACACATGGTGGAATGTCCTTTAAATCCAGGACATGGTCACATGACCTGTCTGTCACATGACCTGTCTGTCTGCTGAGGACACAGCTGATGATGTTTGGAAACACTGAGGAGAAACATGAAGATCAGATTTCAGGTCACATGATGTCTGAATGTTTTTTTAAAATGTTTTGTTCTTTGGAGGAAGTGAGTTTGGAGATTTTCAGAATAAAATCCTCTGCAGGCCTTCATCCCCTCTGTGTCTGTGTGATGCTCGGCATGTCGTCATGGCAACCGGTTCCAGCCTCATATATTTATATATATATTTACATTTTACAAACATACAGACTAAAAAACATCCCAGAATGTAACAAAGCTTCAGGAGCTCATCACCACCTGATCGACATCCTCCAATCAGATGAAGAGCTGAAGTACAAACTGTGATTTTCACAATAAAAGCTGTGAGTTTTATTTTGTAATCAAACTGTTTAATTCATCTGAAGGACTCAGCAGTTTAATGTGATGAAGGTCCTGACCAGGTGGTGACATCCGTCCAATCAGAGCTCAGCCCGTCAGCTTGTCCAATCAGAAGAAAGCGCAAGGATAAAAGAGACGAGGCAGAAGTCAGAGTTTGGCAGAACGTCCTCTTCACCAAAGGAAGTCCATCAGACTGACGTCCAATCAGAACACAGGAAAGAAAAGCAGCTCGTTAAGTCTGAAAGCGAAAGTTTGGATCTGACGGAGACCAAAGACTGAAGACCTGTGAGTTTAGTGTTTAACATTAGAGCTAGCTGTGCTAGCTTCTGGGTTCATACCGTTAGCTAACATTAGCATTTACTGTACAGCAATGTTTGTTACAGTTAGCGATTCTCAGCAATGATGTAACCTTTACTTTACCCATGTTAACATTAGCATGGCGCTACAATAGCATAACAAAAGCTAATGTGGAACATTACAGCTAGCTGTAGTTGGATTGGATTAGCCAAATATTAGCTATTAAAATGTGAAACCAGTTCAACATGTTAGCTGTTGTTTAGAGATATCGTAGTGTATTTCTTAATTTACAAACCAACTAGCTTCATAACATTAGCGTATATTAGCAGTAAGCACCATTAGCTTCAGCTCCATACCAACTGGATTAGTTAGCTCATGCTAACAGTGCTTAGCTCACCCTCTAAACCAGTTGGACTGATAAAGACAGCTAACATTAACAGTGAGCAAAACAACTACTGCCCTGTTAGCTATTAGCACTGTTTGCATTAAACCAACTTAATCACTGCTAGCAGATGTTAGCATTGGCCTATATTAGCTTTACTGCTAAACCACGTAATTTATTAACCAACATGTGTTAGCTTAATCTCTTTTTGATATTAGCTGTGTGTTACGTTAGCATCATCTCCAACCAACTATGTCAGTATTAGCTGCCATTAGCAGCAAGCTACATTAGTGTTATAAAAAGTCTACTGTACATTTATGTTAGCTTTGTTAGCACTAGCGGACAACAGACATTGATGATGACAGTACACATGAATTTTACACTTGTAAAGAGCTGTTGGCATTTAGCTACATGAGCTTGTTATCAACACGTGTTCACTCAAGTGCTTTAATGAAATTAACTTTTGTTTTTCTACTTATATAATTTAGTTTTCAAAGAGTTTTATTTTGTGTCTCTCAGAATGTTTAGTGAATTCTAAATAAATAAAATCAAACGTCAATAATGTCGCTCAAAGGTTCAAACTGACAGCAGCTCCAAAGTTAGCAGTTAGCTCTGTCAGCTGAACACTATGAGAATAAGTTAATGAATGAAGATCTGAAACTGTCATCAAAGACTAAAATAAAATAAATATTACGTTTGTAGGACTGTAGGACTCTAACAGGACGACTAGCCCGTTGATACCTTGAGCTACAGTCTGACGGTTCTGTTGTCTCTCTGTTCAGATCATCAGTGTTTGAGTCTCCATCAGATCCAGACTAGTTCTGTTTGGTTCTGTTTGGTTCTGGATCAGTTTTCAGTTCTTATCCATCCTCCACCTGCTGCAGCTCCTCCACCTCAACACTCTGAACCAAACCCACAGGAGCGTCACAGGAGGCGGACTGAGCGCGCGGTGGTGGCTGTGTCGTCTACATGTTGAAGGAGGGTCCAGGCGTGGTCGTTGTTGTCGTGGTGATGGGGTGTCTGGGTGGGGCCAGGTCGAGCAGGGCGCTGACGGTCCCGGCAACCTGGGGGAGCCCTCGCTCCTCCAGGATGTGCAGAGGAAGACACAACTGACTCTACAGAGACGGACACCACAGAAGAAGACACACAGTAGGGGACAAAAGAAAACACAATGGAAAGGTGGGTCAACGGATGGCAACTTAAAGTAATGAATAAATCAACAGTAACCATGGCAACAGAAAGGATAAAACATGAACTCAACAGGACAAAATGAACTGATGAGGGAGAGAAAAGATGAAGAACAGGACTGAGTGAAAGAGCAGAAACTCAAGGTCCACTTTTAATCAACACTAATAGAACATAAAACACATAACATGTCTGTGATGATGACCATGATGTGTGATAAAAAGCTCAGTAACTTAACCGGACTTAAGATCTGTGTTTTCATCTCAACAAACATGTTGTTACGTTGACTCGAGTTTTAAAATCAATTATTAAAACCAGTTTAAACACGTTTGTCTTGAACCTGTTCACCAGGTGAGTGTGTTCTGATGACTGAAGTTTTACAGACACACAGTGAGTCGAGGTGTTTTATTTTATTTATTAATGTTTGAAGGAAAAGCAGAGCGAAGCACAGTCTTAAAAAACATCATCATCACTCTTCATCTCATAAAAAACAAGCCATCGAGGGACAAAAGTCAAGGCCGGTCACAGGTTTGTTAGACAACATGATAAACCGGGTCAGAACCCGAACATACAGGGTAAGAACCTCGGCAGTCTTTAGTACGAGGTTCTTCTTGTGCTTCAGATATATACGTCCAGCGAACCTCCTTAAAGCGTCTCCACAGACACCGTCAGCTACTTTGAAGGTCTGTACTGTGATCACAATCATCATCTACGCCGTGGCCTACGGCATGACCTACGCAGTGACCTTGGAGACCTTGAGCTGCTGTAGGTACAACATAAACCGTAATGCAGAAGTATAAATCAGCTTTACTGTCTGTCGTCCATCATAAACTCCTTCCTGCTATCAGCAGCATGCCTCATAGAAAGAAGTCTTTCTTAACATTCAATAATCAACGAACAGGATGAAGACACGTGCCTGTTAGCTTAACCTACACCTAGCTTAGCCTACCAGTTTAGCTTTTTGATAGCAGTGATGCGAGGCACTAAAAGTCTTCAGACTGCTGCAGCTACAATCTGAACTAAAACCAGACGATCTGATCGTGTTACCAGACGCTTTTTACTTCTGATGACGCACAATCTGAAAATCTTCCAGGTCTCCACAAGACGAGGTCTCACATTCTTCACGTATGTTTTAAAGCCTTTATCACAAACATGTTTCTACTTCCTGTCAGTGTGTCCTCCTGAGACTCTTCAATGTTCTGCATCAATCAAGGGTCTAATTACTAAGCCCTCAAAGTACCTGAACTTGGGTTTAGTACCACCAGAGTCCAAATGTAGATCCATGAACTCGATCTCAAACAGTGCAAACAAAAGCAGAATCAGAGACAATGGAAAGGTTTTGATTGGCTAAGCAGGTGAATCAAAGGTAACCCTGACCGACTGTTCATGATGTCAGCTAAGCTACTCAAACACAGAGAGGAAGACCACGTGGAAAACACTGCACGGCAGGTTTCTGACCCATGGAGCATCCATAGAGGCCGGTCGGGTTCTGGACCACGTTAAAAACACACTCAGACAGGCAGCCAATCATAAGGCACAGGGGGCGGAGCTTCAACAGGCAGGAAACAAGCTTCAGGCCTTTGTGGGATTGAGGGATCACATGATCCTCTGAGGTTTAGAAGCACCTCCGACCTTCAGGACACAAGTTCAGCAGAGGTCCACGCCAAGGCCAACGAGGCCAACACGCCTCACGCCAAGGCCAACACGCCTCACGCCAAGGCCAACACGCTCACGCCAAGGCCAACACGCCTCACGCCAAGGCCAACAGTCTCACGCCAAGGCCAACAGTCTCACGCCAAGGCCAACACGCCTCACGCCAAGGCCAACACGCCTCACGCCAAGGCCAACGAGTCTCACGCCAAGGCCAACACGTCTCACGCCAAGGCCAACACATCACGCCAAGGCCAACGAGTCTCACGCCAAGGCCAACAGTCTCACGCCAAGGCCAACATGTCTCACGCCAAGGCCAACACGCCTCACGCCAAGGCCAACGAGTCTCACGCCAAGGCCAACACGTCTCACGCCAAGGCCAACACGTCTCACGCCAAGGCCAACGAGTCTCACGCCAAGGCCAACACGCCTCACGCCAAGGCCAACACATCCACGCCAAGGCCAACGAGTCTCACGCCAAGGCCAACAGTCTCACGCCAAGGCCAACATGTCTCACGCCAAGGCCAACACGCTCACGCCAAGGCCAACACATCCACGCCAAGGCCAACGAGTCTCACGCCAAGGCCAACACATCCACATCAAGGCCAACGAGTCTCACGCCAAGGCCAACACGCTCACGCCAAGGCCAACACGCTCACGCCAAGGCCAACACGCCTCACGCCAAGGCCAACACATCCACGCCAAGGCCAACGAGTCTCACGCCAAGGCCAACACGCCTCACGCCAAGGCCAACACATCCACGCCAAGGCCAACGAGTCTCACGCCAAGGCCAACACGCCTCACGCCAAGGCCAACACATCCACGCCAAGGCCAACACGCCTCACGCCAAGGCCAACACGCCCACGCCAAGGCCAACAGTCTCAGGTGATGATGTCTGATTGGCTCCTGTTGGATTGATTGATCTGTGAAGTCCAGGTGAAGTCATGAGTCTCTGGTGTTCAAGTAAAAGTTAGGTACAGTGGTTAGCCGATTTCACTACAAACAGCAGTTTAAACATCTTCTGACTGTTTGAGTTTCAGTCCAACATGAACCAAGTTGAACAAACCACTAGGGATGGGCGATATGGACTAAAAAAAATGTATCCCAATAATTTCTGGTATTCATCACGGTAACGATAAAAATGATGATGAATAAACACCAATTCAGCCTAATCTTTCTGACTATAAATCTATCACCAAAATAATAATAAAGGCTAGGGGAGCTGGTGGTGGGCGTGTCTATACCTGCTGACTGTAACCGCTGTGAAACAATCAGGAAATAACTTTTTATTTCTCTGATTAATAACAGCTTTATGGAGGCCAATGCTCGCTCTCTGTTATTGTTACTCTATGTCTCTCTACCAAAGCGTTATTCTATGCGTGTTGGGCTGCGAGTGTGTCGTGCACATATATACGTCATCAATGGGAATTTATCGTTTTTAATCGTGGGATGACATATTCTTACCGTGGGGAATGTTTTTGACAATATATCGTAAACGATGACATATCGCACATTGCTACAAAGCACCATGCAATCATTCAAATCCAAATATTAATTGTCATGACATTGTGATTTTTCTATAATTGTGGCATGGTCCAAGTCATTTGACTCGAGTGCACACCTCTGCAGGTAGGACAGTTCAGACTTTAGGATCACCGTCATAAGTACAAAACATTACAAACACTGAAACGTCTTTCATGAGTTTATACGACACTGGATCCTGATCAAATAAAAAGCTACCCAACACCAATCCTCTTGGCTGGTAACCATAGAAACCCATCCTACAAACAACATGCTTCTTCCAGGGTGATAATGGAGGACAGGGCTGGACAGAGTGATACACCCAGAGATGACCCAGGACACTCTGAAGGATTACACCATATGGCATCTGGGGACACACCTGGATCCATCTGGAGATGCTGGAGGACACTGCTGGACAGAAAGGTGTCTGCACAACCTTTACTAGTCTGCTGCCACCAAGACCTGAACCTGGATGAGCTCTAATGTTCAGGACTCAAAACAGGAGGCTGTGGATGGATGGGGTTGAACTGAGGTCAGACATGAGACATCCTGGAGGAACTCGTAGAAGAACCGTTGCTCCTGTTGAAAGGTTCAAATATGATCAGGACACCTCCTTTGGAGGTCTTTCAGTTGGATGGTTCCTCCTCACACTTTTGGTTTCTGTTCTGTCAACACGTCTACAATGCAGGTGTTAGAACACCTCCTGATCTTCTGCTGGTGGACGGGTTATCTTAGCTTGCTGGCAGGTGGACATGGACTCGGTTGGGTCAGAAGCAGAACATGGACGGATGGTACAGAACCAAGCTAGCCTCCAGTTTTTGTGCTTAACAATCAAAGTGTTGAACTTTTATTGTAACTATTTAATCACTAATCTAAGTGAAATAAAACAGATGTATGCTGGCATATCCTCGTATGTGTTCGGGTTCAGACCTGTGGTGCCAGGTGTACGTAGATGGCACATAGTGCCGACATGACGGACAGGTAGAAGAGGGCGAAGCCTGCCAGCTGGACCCGAGGGGAGGGGCTAACAGGGGGGGGGGCCATGGACAGCAACACGCTAACCGTCCCATAAACCCCGCCTCCCTTCCCCTCCAGGACCTCCCCCACTGAACAAAGCCTGTCCTGAGTGTTTGAGGTGGGATGGACGTGGAGAGGAGTCACAGTTAGAAGACAAAGGACGGAGGTTAATGAAAGGTGGAGGATGAAAGAGAAGAAAGAGATCTGTTAGCAGAGGAGGAGCAGACAGTGATGTCACAATGTACACTTCCCGTTTATGGAGCTGAGATTTACTCAGAGCTTAGCTTCCAACGAAACATGTTTCATCACGTCGTCGACCTCTCCTTTCATCAGGTCGTACAGGTTAAGTATAATCATCAGCACAGGTGTGTTTGTTACCTGTGGGACTCGATCCTCCGACACGCCTCCAGGAAGTTCTCCACGCTTCCGACATTTGGCCATGGTGAGTTTAGGCTGCAGGACAGAGACAGAAAGATCAGACCCGACACGAGTGACCTGTGATGTCATCATCATCGTCATCATCACTCACCACGGCGGGGAGGGACGTGGATGCTGGGGACAGACCGTGGTCTCACGTGATTGGCCAGGTGACAGAGCACCACCCCGTCCGTCAAAGCTGCTCCCAGGTCGCTAGGCAACGACACCTTCAAACGAGCTTCGATGTTCTGATGGACCAGGAGGAGATGATGTCATTAACAGAGCCATGAGAACCATGAGGAAACAGCTCATTAGGTGGAGGTACGAACCTTTCGCAGCTGCTCCACCAGCTCAGCATCTTCTCCAACCAGAGGAGGAGAAGAAGGAGGCTCCTCCTGGCCCTGAGGAGCGGCGGCAGCATCACCTGGAGGAGACACAGGTTTGGTGGAACCATGAACACCTGACAACACCTGAGAACATCTGATACCACCTGAGAACATTTGACAACCCCTGAGAACACCTGAGAACATTTGACAACCCCTGAGAACATTTGACAAATCCTGAGAACACCTGAGAACATTTGACAACACCTGACAATCCCTGACAACACCTGAGAACATTTGACGACCCCTGACAACACCTGCCGCCACCTGACAACCCCTGACAACAGCTGAGAACATTTGACGACCCCTGAGAACATTTGACAATACCTGAGGACATCTGACAACACCTGAGAACATTTGACAACACCTGAGAACATTTGACAACACCTGAGAACGCCTGACAACACCTGAGAACGCCTGACAACACCTGAGAACGCCTGACAACACCTGAGAACATTCGACGATCCCTGACGCCACCTGAGAACACCTGAATCCACCTGAGAACACCTGACGACACCTGAGAACCCCTGACAACACCTGAGGATACCTGACAACCCCTGAGAACGCCTGACAACATCTGAGGACACCTCACCTTTCCTCTTCTCTTCCTTCTGACCCAGACGTAACAGGAAGCTCTCTGGTCTCAGACTGGCTGTCCGGCAGGAGCCTACGCCCCCTGAGCTGGGGTAAGAAGGCGACTGATTGGCTGGAAGAAAAAACTCAGTCAGTCAGAATCAGCAAATAAAAACACAAAAAGTAAAGACGAGGTCGGAGAGTCGTTTATGTGTTACCTGTAGGAGACAGAGCAGCTCGGTCCTCTCCCTGCAGAGACACAACACAGGACAGTTATGCACCTGAACACACCTGAGTGTATTAACATACCACCTACAGCACTGTGTGGATTCATTCACTGTTTACTGTTTGATTAAACTGAAGACTAAATATTTGTGTTTTCAGGAGGAACCAATGAAGCCACAGACAGGAAGTCAGGCAGGAAGTCTGTCCTTCATCGACAGAACCATAAAGGACAGACTGAAACTTTAAAACATGAACGGTGTGTGAGACACTACAGACAGACAGCTGATCACAGGCCAGTCAACAGACAGGTGGACGGAGAGACAGACAGACAGGTGGACGGAGAGACAGACGACAGCTGATCACAGGCCAGTCAACAGACAGGTGGAGAGAAGTTGTTGCTGGATTAAGTAAATATTTAAATTGGATTCAAATGATGTGATGTTTTATTTATCATCGTAGTATGTCATCAGCACTTCCTGTGTCAGATATAAACTACAGACTGACACTGAGTGAACATTCTCCCTGTTGATGTGATGACATCTTCAGGTGTCACCTGTCCTCAGGTATTTTAGAGTTTGTCATTTCCTGATAAACCATAAAAAGTTGTTGATGATGTCATCCTGCACTCATGGGTGTGTGCTTTTATTGTGAAGGGAGCCACAGGAAACAGTGTATTAGTCAGGTGTGTCGTCGATGATCGTGACACTGAACGATCAGTTTGTTTGTTTAGTTCAGTTAGTAGATATTTGGGGGCGTGGCCAAACTCTTACCATGAAGAGGGCGGAGTCATCTGTGTGGGTGGAGCGTCTGGAGGGGTAAACGTTCTGAACACACACACACAAACACACACACACGTTAACAAAGACACACAGACATAAGGTGAACAGGTGTGGTCATTGAGGGGTGTGGCCTAACAGAGAGGGACGGGGCTATGTGGACTGCTGGTCCTGGATCAGCTCAGTGCACACTGATGTGGATCTGTCAGGTCAGCTGACTCCAACATGGAACACACAAACAACATGTCACATGATGTGTGGACAGAGGAAGCAGCTTCACTTCCTGTTTGTTGAACCAGTTTGTTTTGGGGATGAGCAACAGAACATGAGTCAATCCGATTGGATCAGGTGTGTGTGAGTCTTACCTCACTGTCTGGACTGGACTTTGTTGGACTCTGAGCTGCTTTGTGCTGAAAAACAAGAGTCAGAGATTAACTTTTAAACTGGAGCGTAAACATTTAAACTTGAGCGTGAACGGTTAAACTGGAGCGTGACTGGTTAAACTGGAGCGTGACTGGTTAAACTGGAGTGTGACTGGTTAAACTGGAGCGTGACTGGTTAAACTGGAGCGTGACTGGTTAAACTGGAGCGTGAACGTTTAAACTGGAGCGTGAACGGTTAAACTGGAGCGTGACTGGTTAAACTGAAGTGTGACTGGTTAAACTGGAGCGTGAGCATTTAAACTGGAGTGTGAGCGTTTAAACTGGAGCGTGAGCATTTAAACTGGAGTGTGAGCGTTTAAACTGGAGCGTGAACGTTTAAACTGGAGTGTGACTGGTTAAACTGGAGCGTGACTGGTTAAACTGGAGCATGAGCATTTAAACTGGAGCGTGAGTGTTTAAACTGGAGCGTGAACGTTTAAACTGGAGCGTGAACGTTTAAACTGGAGCGTGACTGGTTAAACTGGAGCGTGAGCGTTTAAACTGGAGCGTGAACGTTTAAACTGGAGCGTGAACGTTTAAACTGGAGCGTGAACGTTTAAACTGGAGCGTGAACGTTTAAACTGGAGCGTGAACGGTTAAACTGGAGCGTGACTGGTTAAACTGGAGAGTGAGCGTTTAAACTGGAGCGTGAATGTTTAAACTGGAGCGTGAACGTTTAAACTGGAGCGTGACTGGTTAAACTGGAGTGTGAGCGTTTAAACTGGAGCGTGAACGTTTAAACTGGAGCGTGAACGTTTAAACTGGAGCGTGAACGTTTAAACTGGAGCGTGAGCGTTTAAACTGGAGCGTGAGCGTTTAAACTGGAGCGTGAACGTTTAAACTGGAGCGTGAGTGTTTAAACTGGAGCGCGACTGGTTAAACTGGAGTGTGAGCGGTTAAACTGGAGCGTGAACGTTTAAACTGGAGCGTGAGTGTTTAAACTGGAGCGTGAACGTTTAAACTGGAGCGTGACTGGTTAAACTGGAGCGTGAACGTTTAAACTGGAGTGTGAACGTTTAAACTGGTGTACCTTGGCGTAGCTCTGCAGAGATCGGTTCTTCTGTCTCTCCTCGCCGCACTCAGAGCGGCGAGCTGAGCCTCCCTCCTCATCCTCTCTACACCACCACCCCTCTAAGGACAGACAGACAGACAGACAGAGAGAGAGACAGACAGAGAGAGAGAGAAAGAGACAGACACAGAGAGACAGACAGACGTGAGCAGCTGGGATTTGTAGTTACTGACTTGTGCCTATCAGACAGGAGATGTTACCTGACTCTGGGAGCTAGAGGGCGCTGTGACACCATCAACCACACTCCTACAGACAGACAGACAGGACGTTAGTGTGCGTGATGGAAAGAGAGTTGTGTTACTATGACAACGTTGTGTTTACATCACAATAGGTGTGTGTGTGTGTGTGTGTACCTGTGTGTGTTGTGTCTCCGTGTGTCTTCTGTCCTGGTGGAGTTGGTTTTTACTGGAGAACCCTGAACACAACACACAGACAGGAAGTCACTCAGTTCAGTTCAAGCAGCATCCTGTGTGATGTCCACTGCCTCACTGTACTCATGGAGCTGACCCCAGGTCAGGTGACCCCAGGTCAGACAGTAACAGGTGTGACTCGTGGTGGGCGGAGCTCCTACCTCTCTGGTTATGCGTCTCTCAATGTAGGCCATGAACTGAGAGCTCAGACTGGTACCATCTCCATCTCCTCCTCCTCTTCCCCGACTCCTCCCCTCCTCCTCATCCTCCTCGGCCACACAGCTGTCTATGAAGTCTATCTGCTCCAACTCAGCATCTGGAGAACGGACCGACAGCTCTGATTCACTTACAGCTCAGAAATAAAATCAGCTGATTGGTTCAGACTGAGGTCTTCGTCGATCAACTCACGTGTGCCATTAGCCAGCAGACCTGCTCCTCCTCCTGCTCCTGCTCCTGCTCCTCCTCCTCGCGGTCTCTGGTCTCGGCTGATCTCAGCCACTCTGAGCGACAGCTCTGACAGCTCCTCTGTGGGCTGAACACAGACAGGAAGTGAGCTCACACAGAGAGGAAACAGGACAGGACATGCTCAGTGTGTGTGTGTGTCTGACCTCGTTCCCTGACCACCTCTTGTCTCCGCTGTCAACGCTGTTAAAACCAGAATCCAGTGCTCCATATGGACGCCCCGGGTACAGCTCATCACCACTGAAAACACACAAGGGCTTTTATTGTGAAGGGGCTTCAGGAAGTCGGAGGAACTACGGGAAGTCGTCAGAGGAACTACAGGTACTACAAGTTAAATCCAGAGATCAGACAACATTATTGTCAGTCAACAATCAATCAAATGTGTTGCTAATTACTGCTAATGAGATGATGAGTGATGATGTAAACAGGATGTCGGCGTGTGCTGACCAGGAGTTAAAGGGTAAAGGTCGCCTGTCGTAGTCTGGGAGGTCGGGGTCGCCTTACTGGCCTCCAGGTTCAGGTACTTGAATATGTGGATCTTCCTTTGATACAGATCTACACACGGAGAAACACACATTCAGCTGGAAGTCACACACACAGATGTCTATGATGTCATGTCCTGTGAGTACCTGTGCAGGTGGGGTCTGCAGAGGGTTGTTGTCAAGGACGATGGTCTGAAGCTGTGTGAGCTGTCGGTAACAGACGGGATGGAGGTCACTTTGTTACAGGAGAAGTCCAGACGCACCAGAGGGAGGTCAGCCAGCTCTGAGGACACACACAAGTAATCCATTACACAAAGTACACAAACATGTTTTATCTACTGTAAAGGCAATTCCATGTTTTCTTTCAAAACACAATAAATATGTTTCACAATAGTTTCTGAAAACACGTGAAAAGACTTTGAACGATACATGAAATGTGGAGTCAGAGGTTCAAACAGTTTTTCACCAGTTCTCAGTCCAGGATTTTGTGGGCGGTCCTAAAACGAGACTGTGTGACGTCCCCCCCCATTTTTCTTGAACTGCAACACTTATACGCACAGCCTTTGCTAGCTAGCTCTGCCCTCAACATCCTGAAAATGCATCTTCCCTGGATGCCAGAATTTGCACAACGCAGTGCAGTGGGGTTTCACTGGGTAAGTGCACAGTAACGTGATTTTACATCGTGTACTAACATAATCACGCTCATGTGTGTTATCTAATGTCAGTGCATGTAACGTAGACTGCTCTCGTTTCCTGAGCGGAATCCAGAGGAAAACACACCGTAACGGACGTCTCTTATGTGCAACAGCAGCTTGTGGCTATGACAGGGAGTAGTCAGATGTAGTCAGATCTGAGTTCACGCCTGTCGTTAGTGGTGCACACGGACCAGAGACACCTGCCGGGTGCGCCGCACATTTTGCAAGATATTTTTTTGGCCCTTTTTTGACAGAGACAGCTGAAGAGTGACAGGAATGTGAGAGAGAGAGAGAGAGAGAGAGAGAGAGAGAGAGAGAGAGAGAGATGGGGAATGACATGTGGGAAAGAGCCACAGGTCGGGTTTGAACACTGAGCCTTCACACATGGGGCGGCTGCTCTACCAGCTGAGCTAAACACCGCCCCATTTTTACCTGATTTTGACACCTAATTTCATAAACTTGTCGTCATTTTTGATCATTCAAATTT
This sequence comes from Miichthys miiuy, assembly GCA_036365135.1. NCBI lineage: Eukaryota > Metazoa > Chordata > Actinopteri > Sciaenidae > Miichthys > Miichthys miiuy. The sequence continues at coordinate 7,203 of JAAROE010000329.1, read as the reverse complement.
GGCTGGGTGGTTGATAACACTTTCTTCTTTAGTCTGACAAACTCAAAACACATATTTATTCTGACTTTACATGGACTTTAAGGGGTGTGTGCTGATGGGTACCTGGAGGTAGTCGGACCAGGTGGTTCCTCCTGATGTTCAGGTCTCGGAGAGTCTCCAGCTGACCCACCTGAGCTGGGAGAGTCTGGATCTCATTACAGCTCACATCCTGCAGGGGGCAGTCCACAAAACACCAATCAGTGATAACCAACGAGTAAGAAGACCTCCTGATAAGGTCCAGGCCTCCTGATGAGGTCCAGACTGCCTTCTTGATGTTAATCATTGATATAGTTGACATGTCTAAACACAGACAGGTGGTCTGTAGGTGTCTGTGGTGGACTGACCAGTTCAGTCAAGTGTCTCAGCTGTCCCAGTTCTTCTGGCAGAGAAACCAGTTTGTTGTTACAGGCGATCAAAACCTTCAGAGGAAGACTGCAGACCACGACGGGGAGGACAGACAGCTGGTTACGACTGATGGGAGACAGACAGACAGACAGACAGACAGACAGACATTAATAATTTGTTTCATGCTCAACATATTTTGATCATTAAGTTTCATGAACTCTGATCACTGAGAATCAAATCTATGACATCAGTTATATATGACCTGAGGTTCAGGTGTGTGTGTGTTACCTGAGGTTCAGGTAGGTGAGGGCCTGCAGGTTGATCAGACTGTCGGGCAGAGACCTCAGACAGTTCTGGTACAGGTTCAGACTCTCCAGAGACACGAAGAGACAAACCTCAGGAGGAAGCTCAGACAGACGGTTACGAGACAGATCTGACAGACAGACAGACAGACAGACAGACAGACAGACAGACAGGTTAGACAGGTATTCAGACAGTCAGATGGTTCACCTGTTGATGATCCTCCATGTTTCTGTCCTTTAGGTTTGTCATCACTCTGTACATGAACAGGTCCAGAACAGAACCAGAACAAGTTGTACACTGTGTTAATAAACTGTGCTGCTGTGACGTCTCTCTGTCTGTCAGTACGTCTGTTTGGATGGACGCTTCTGGTCCAGGTTCATCTGTCTTCAGTCTGTCCTGCAGTCACTTAGAGACACACTCACTTTATATATATATATATATATATATATGTGTGTGTGTGTGTGTGTGTGTGTACACACACACACACACACAATACTCTATATATATCAGCAGCACCTGGCTGACAGGAAGTACACATCAGTAACATGGACTTCCTGTACACACACACACACACACACACACACACACAGTGTGAGGAGGTGTGTTGTTGTACATGTGTGATCAGACAAACATATGAAGTTCAGACTGTGACCGTCCACACAGAGACACGTCCACTGTCTCCGCTCTGAGACCCGGCCCGCCCGCTCTGAGACCCGGCCTGCCCGCCGCTCTGAGACCCGGCCTGCCCGCCGCTCTGAGACCCGGCCTGCTCGCTCTGAGACCCGGCCTGCTCGCTCTGAGACCCGGCCTGCTCGCTCTCTGACTGAGACCGGCCTGCCTGCTCTGAGACCCGGCCTGCTCGCTCTCTGACTGAGACCCGCCTGCCCGCTCTCTGACTGAGACCCGCCTGCCCGCTCTCTGACTGAGACCCGCCTGCCCGCTCTCTGACTGAGACCCGCCTGCTCGCTCTCTGACTGACACCCGCCCGCCACTCTCTGACTGAGACCCGCCTGCTCGCTCTGAGACCCGCCTGCCCACTCTCTGACTGAGACCCGGCCTGCTCGCTCTCTGACTGAGACCCGGCCTGCCCGCTCTGAGACCCGGCCTGCTCGCTCTGTGACTGAGACCCGGCCTGCTCGCTCTGTGACTGAGACCCGGCCTGCTCGCTCTGTGACTGAGACCCAGCCTAACAACAGAGTCACCACGTCAGACACACAGCAGACTGTGGACATGTGACGTCCTCTGTGTCGTGTTTTTACGGACATGTAATGAAGATATAGAAAGTACTTCAGTTTACTTCAAACTGATTATGTGTTTGTTATGGAACGTTCCATCAACGCTTCACAAACGTTCTGTCACTTAGACTGCAGGTTCTGGGTTCGTTTGTTTTGCCTCTGCACGCGGGCCGTCAGCCTCGGGTGGGCGGAGTCACACATGAAACGCAACAAACTCAGGTGTGTGCTCACCTTTACCAACGGCAGCTGACGTCACGTCCCGGGGTGAGGCTGTTTTTTTTACCGCCACACAACAATCCCGAACCCCCGAACCCAGAGTCCGTCCGGTCCGGCCGGCTAACTGAAGCAGCTAACTAACTAAACAAACTAGCCGTGTGCTAACGTTAGTATCGGGTTAGCATGCTAGCTGCTACACCAACCAACCGTCAACAACCAAAACCTAGAAGTGTAACGGCACAACATGTAACCCCAGTATGTTGGTGTCCCCCCGCCTGTCCGCGGCGGATCTTCGCTGCACCGTAACCCCGCACACCGACCCAAATCACGGTTAGAGTGTCATTAACCAACAGTTTGATGTGTAAAACGAGTTAAAAAGGCGGAAAATAAAGTTTATTTAACCGCGCTACACGGTGCTAACTAGCTAACGTTAGCTCGTGTTATTTTGAGTTCCTGCTAATTAAACTTTGTTTATTTTAACTTCATCAGACTTTATAAAGTTCATAAAACACTCCTGAGTTTTAAATCAGTGTAAGATGTTTGCTCTGTGCCGTCTGTGAGCGGAGTTTTAACGTAATAACATAGTTACAGGCGGTGCAATCACGACAGGGTATCATTTAGAGGGGGCGCCGTGTTTATCATAACACCGGCCCTGAAGGTTTTCCCCATCCTATCTTTCCCACAGCCGTTAAAGTTGGATGTTCACGTTTTCCCGCCGTTAACTCCGTGAAAACTCCCTCTAAGCTACTTTAACCGACTGGACACACACTCGCCCGGCTCACTGTGTCCACTCCCCGGGCTCTGTGGCTCACTCACCGGCCCTGGTGGTGTCCGTCAGGTCGTGGTTGGCGGCGCTCCGGGGAAACTCCTTCAGCTTCCTGCCGCTGAGGTTCAGGCACCCGGTGGCCGAGGCTTCGTCCAAAGCTCGGTCCAGAGAACGGTTCCAGGGCGCCGGACCCGCCGGCCCCATACCGTTATTATTCCCGACTAACACATTCACGGTGCTGCCGCCGCTGCTACCGCCTCCGACCGTGAAGTTGAGTCCGGTGTTGTCCGCAGACCCCAGCAACACCGAGGCCGCCATTACACACTCCGGCTGTTAGCTCTGTGCTAACGGCTAACTCTCCCACCCTAAACTCAGAGCGGAGCATGCGCAGAGCGGCGCTCAAAGGAAGCAGACGTTATTATTATATAATTATTATTTAATTATTAACTAATAACATGTATGGACCATTAATAATCATTCATTAATGAATAATACTACATTTAATACTACTATTAATACTACAAGTACAATAATATCCAAGTAAAGATTCTCAGGATGTTCTCTCAGGTCATCACGGTGTGTTTATTCAAATTTAATTTAAACTTTAACTTTATTATTATTACTGTATACTGTACCATCATATCATCAGGACTATTACCATCATCTTTCCACTGCACCTCATCTACCTATTTATCTGTTATTTTTTCTACCTCAGTATTTTATTCTATTGTTTTTTTTTTATTGTATTCAAATATACCGGACTGTTATAACTACTGTCCCTTCAGGGATGAATAAAGTCATCTGTCTGTCTGTCTGCCTGCCTGTCTGTCTGTCAGTCAGTAAAGTACTGACAGTATAAACACACTGATGTGATCACATTAATGATGAGCACACACTCCTTCATGTTCTGTCCAGTCATCATTTAGAACAAAGCTCATTAAAATCATTCTGTTTGTAGGAACCTGAAATAAAACAGAAATATTAAAGTTCAAATAGCAAAACTAAATATTAGTGTGAAGATTTTCAGAATAAAAGCACTACAGTCTTACAAAAAATGTAATTTTAACAATTTAATTTAATTTATTTAAAGTCTGAAACATCATCGTCCCATCTCATCTGGATCATTATAATCATGATATCTATAAATAAAAAGATCAATCACATGAAGAAATAAATAAATCAAGTTATTGTTTTTGTTCATTAACAGCTGATGTTAAATAAACTATAATGAACAGGTTAGATTCAGATTTCATGACGTCATTTATTAGATTTTGTGAAAATATTCATGAATTTTTTTTTTAAGTAGATTACTGAAGTTTCAGAATAAAAGCACACCAGTAATACATCATTAATAATATGATAATAATCACTAATCAATATAAAAAATAGAAAAATCAAATATTTGTAGTCCTTTCTTATCTGACGTCAATACAGCAGACACCAAAACGTCATTTCCCAGAATTCACGGCGCTGTCGCATTTTGACGCATGCGCGCCGCGGCAGAGTCCAGGGCCGGGTATCATGGCGACGTACGTGGACATTCTGAAGAGCGAGTTCCCCGAGATCGACTCCGAGGTGTTCGACTACATCACAGGTGAGAGGCCGGGGAGAGGCCGGGGAGAGGCCGGGACACACACACTGTCTGCCGGCCACACAGGCGCTGTGTGTCGGGGCGGCAGGGCGGTACACACCGGGCTTTAGTGTGGCTGTTAGCCGCAGAGCTAACGAGCTAACCGGGCTGACTGTAAGGAGGGACACCGGTTAGCACGGCATGGCTCCGGCAACTTAACCCGGCTTACACTGACCATCAGAGCCCGGTTCGATTGGACCGAACCTGGAACACTGACCCGAGAACCGTCCAGCTGTCAGAGGAAGTACTGCATTAACAGTACTACATAAAGTATTATAGAAAGTACTACAGTAACAGTACTACATAAAGTATTATAGGAAGTATTATAGGAAGTGTACATTAAGTATACATAAAGTATTATAGAAAGTACTACAGTAACAGTACTACATAAAGTATTATAGGAAGTATTACAGTAACAGTACTACATAAAGTATTATAGGAAGTATTATAGGAAGTGTACATTAAGTATACATAAAGTATTATAGAAAGTACTACAGTAACAGTACTACATAAAGTATTATAGGAAGTATTACAGTAACAGTACTACATAAAGTATTATAGGAAGTATTATAGGAAGTGTACATTAAGTATACATAAAGTATTATAGAAAGTACTATAGTAACAGTACTACATAAAGTATTATAGGAAGTATTACAGTAACAGTACTACATAAAGTATTATAGGAAGTATACATGAAGTATACATGAAGTATTATAGAAAGTACTACAGTAACAGTACTACATAAAGTATTATAGGAAGTATACATGAAGTATTATAGTAACAGTACTACATAAAGTATTATAGGAAGTATACATGAAGTATTATAGAAAGTACTACAGTAACAGTACTAGGAAGTATATAGGAAGTATACATGAAGTATAGAAAGTACTACAGTAACAGTAGTGAAAGTATTATAGGCAGTATTATAGGAAGTATACATGAAGTATACATGAAGTATTACAGAAAGTACTATAGTAACAGTACTACATAAAGTATTATAGGAAGTATACATGAAGTATATATGAAGTATTACAGAAAGTACTACAGTAACAGTACTACATAAAGTATTACAGAAAGTACTACAGTAACAGTACTACATAAAGTATTATATGAAGTATACATGAAGTATACGTATTAGATAGTATTTACTTAGTATATAGTGATGAAGGACTGACCCTGGATCTGTTGATCTGTTTCCTCAGGTGTTCTGGACAGTGGTGGAGCAGATTTTGAGGATGGCGAGGAGGTCTACGACGCCATTGGAGGAGTCCTGCAGGGAGTGTCAGCTGACAGTAAAAACGAGGATGACGTCAGAGACATCTGTCTGCAGATGTTCAACACCCTCAAACTGTAAGACTGATCAGAGATCAGATCAGAGATCAGTGTGTTTAACCCTCAAACTGTAAGACTGATCAGAGATCAGATCAGAGATCAGTGTGTTTAACTCTCAAACTGTAAGACTGATCAGAGATCAGATCAGAGATCAGTGTGTTTAACTCTCTCAGCTTCAGTTCAGCAGATAATAAAGTGATAATAAAGAATGTGACGACTGTTTAATCTGGAATAAATCCTTTTTTTGTAAGTCGCTTTCACTAAAATCTCCAGCTAAATGACTAAATGTAGGAATACATAAAAGATTAAATCTGGATTAATGTGTCTTTTAATCAAGAATAACATGTTTTAATCTGGATTAACGTGTTTTAATCTGGATTAACATGTCTTTAAACAGGAATAAGGTCTTTTAATCTGGATTAGCGGCCGTGGCTCAGTGGTAGAGTGAGTTGTCCAGATTGGAAGGTGAACTGACAGCTGGTGGGGGCAGTCAACCTCCACGCCACGGCCGAGGTGCCCCTGAGCAAGGCACCGTACCCCCCAACATCTGCTCGCTGCCCACCACTCCAGTGTGTGTATGGCATCTGTCACTATGTGTGTGTGGCCCTGCTGGATGGGATAAAAGCAGAGAAATAATTTCATGTGTAACATATAACATGATCAATAAAGTTTCAAAATTAAAAATTAAATTAAAATTACTCTCTTTAAACAGGAATAAAGTCGTTTAATCTGGATTAACGTGTCTTTAAACAGGATTAACGTGCCTTTAAACAGGAATAAGGTCGTTTAATCTGGATTAACGTGTCTTTAAACAGGATTAACGTGCCTTTAAACAGGAATAAGGTCGTTTAATCTGGATTGGCATGTTTTAATCTGGATTAACGTGTCTTTAAACAGGAATAACCATCACAGCTCTCAGAGGCAGGTGTTGTTGGACGCTCCGGTTCAGCTCTCTCAGATCTCTGCAGATAACGGTAACAAACATATCCCACCTGACGTGTTTAAACATTTAATTAAATAATATATTTATGTTAAAGGTTACTGAGCTGTGTGTGTGTGTGTGTGTGTGTGTGTGTGTGTGTGTGTGTGTGTGTGTGTGTGTGTGTTCAGTCACTGCAGCAGAAGATATTCAGGGTATCTGGGTGATGAAACGCTCTCAGAACACTGTGAGTCAATTCATGAAGATCATCTCTGAGTTTTCTGTCAGTCTCTGATTGGTGGATTTAAACGCATCACTTCCTGTCTGTGTCTTCAGACGGTGGATGCAAAGAAACTGGAGAAGGCCGAGGCGAAGCTGAAAGCCAAACATGAACGCAGGAACGAGAAGGACTCCCAGA